>PVKZ01003232.1:0-52160 GCA_004027375.1 Macroglossus sobrinus
ACTGGATTAGGGTGAACCCTAAATCCAATGAAAGTCCTTCTCAGGCAGGAGAACACACAGAGACTCTGGAGACGGGTTCACACGAACATGAGGCAGAGACGGGAGTGATGTGGCCACAGGCCAAGGACACCTCGGACACCAGCAGCTGGGAGAGGCAGGAAGGAGCCTCCGGGGGGCATAAGACCCTGCCACATCTTGACCTTGGCCTTCTGGTCTCCAGACAGACACAGGGCACCCAACCTATGGTACTTTAACGTGCCAAAACAGCTGCCAAGTTTGCATTAATCTGTAACAGCATGGGCGTGCACGCACATGCACATACATGCGCGCACGCACACACACGCAAGCACACGACTCCGTGGGCCCACAACCCCTCACGCATACGTGTCTTGTCCGTCGTCCCACTCTCCACCAACGCTCGCAGCAGCCCACACAGGGTCTTGGTGGCGTCGTTCTGCATGACCTCGGCGTGGATGGCCGCGGACAGACAGAGCGTCTGCAGCAGGTTAACGGTGCTCGTGAGCACCGCGGCGGTGGGATGGATGCTCTTGTCCGTTTGTTCAGCTTCTGAAAAAGAATCGTGTAAGAAACCGTACCCCGCATAGACTGGGGGCGCCCCTCTGTAATTTAGGACCAATACTCTTTCTTGCTGCAGAAAAGGAAGCAGCTCTCTACTAGAAGCTGGCATTCAGGACGCGCTCGAGGCTCACCCTAAGCTGCCGGCCGACGAGCTGGCCACACCCTGGTGCAGGAGGAGGGCTTCCTGTAGGCGGAGGCACAAGGCGGCCGGGCCACGCTTGTCACTCAGCCAGCCCTACTCAGACCTCAGCTTCTCTGAGTGACACCCAGCAGACAGCTGGGAGGAGGGGCAGCTGGCCCGGGTGTCATGCGGTGCCGACCACCAGGCGGGGCTACGGTCGCACCCGCGTTCGTCACCTGTGCCGATGGGCCGCGGCCCCCACGAGCACACGCTCAGAGCAAACCATCCGCCCTCCACTGAGCTCAGCCTCTCGGCTTTGCTACTCCCCGCGAGGATCCCTCAGGAGCTGGGCACACTGCACGCTCGGTCATGTCTAAACAAGACGTGTCTAAACGTCACGCAGCCCTCCTCTCACAACCCAGGTTTCCTGCAGTCCCTCCAAATTGTCACCTCTGTTAACTCTCACTCCGTGCGTGTTCCGAGTGGACCTCGGAGGAACGAGGCGTGAGAAGCCACCCCTGCTCTGCTCCAGCGTGGCCACGAAGGCTGGCGGGGCCACCCGGACCCACAGCCCCCAGGCACCCACCGGAATCGTCCTCTGTGTCCGAGTCCTCTGCTGAGGGCTGCGCGCAGGCCGGCAGCTCCGCCAGCTTGAGGTCGTACTTTCCTTCCTTGCCCATCCTGTAGGAGTTGGTGCTGCCCGTGTCCCACTGGACCCGGATCCACCCGTCCTCTCCCAGGTCGCCGATCACACGGCCGAGGCCAGGGGGCGGCCCATCCTGGGGAGCCAGAGCAGAGATCAGTCAGGGGCTGCGGGCCCGAGAGCAGCGGTGACACCGCACGCAGCTCATGGCATCAGCTGCTACTCAGCACCAACAAACTGGCTCGCGTCCCCTTGGCGCGAGGAGTGGGGACCAGCCCGGTCCTGGCACCCTGCTCCCCGGCCCCTCCGTCCCCCACAGACACCTGGACGAGCAGCAGCACCCCTGCCCAGCCCCATGCTCAGCCCCTCGACACAACAAGGATGCCCCCAGCCCGCAGGCAGGTGAGCGCTGTCATCGGCCAGCAGCGACGGCAGTGACGCGAACACCAGCCCCGTGACCTCTCCCTGGGGAGCCACGTGCTGTGAGGAGAAACGGGAAGGTGACCACACCCAACGGCCACCCCAGCCTATGGGACGGCGCGTATGGGCGCATGGCCAGCAGCTCACAGAGGCCGCGTCCCAGTGGCTCCACCTTGAGGCCGTGGGACAATGCTGGGACCCCCATGCGGGCTACCTGTCCTGCCCTCTTGCCCACTCTAGGCTGCACCTCAGTCTGAGCCACGCCAGAATGTCCCTGGAAACAGCCGCCCCTCCTGGCAGACCTGTGCCTGCGCAGCGCCCTGCACAGGATGCTGTTCCCCTTGTCTGAGTCCATTGATGACCTTGTCATCGTCCACAGCACATGTCCCGAGTCAAGGTCACTGTTTATTCCAGTTCCCACCCACTGATGGCATGCAGGTCAGAGTGAGCAAGCACAGTGGCAAGGGCATGGCTGCCACCCCCAGCCTCTTAGTACCTGGTCACCCCACTTCCAGTCCACGCCCCTTACGACCCGGGCTCCGATCTTCATCATGGCAGCCAGCTCGGGCCCGGAGACCGGCGGCTGCGTGGGCGCCGCCTCCCTCCTGGTCTCCTCGAGGACCGTGGCACCACGGGCGGGCGTGCCCAGGTCCTCGTCCGCGTTCTCGCAGCTGGGGCCTGCCAGGCAAAGAAGCAGTGAGGACCGGCAAGCCTCCAGACGGACTGGGGAACAGTCCTTTCTCAGGCCAGCAGGACTCGGGAGGCCCCGCGAAAGGCAGGGGCATCCCTCCCGCCACCCAACACGCAGGCCAGGCAGGCGGGCCGGCGGCGCCCACCCACCGATGAGCCGCAGGGCCGTCTGCGTGAGCGCCAACGCCCCAGAGTTCAGTAGCAGGTTCAGGCCGTGCGCGCCGTGCTGCGCCGTGAGCACCCGCAGCAGCACCAGGAGGAAGCGTGCGTGCGGGGTCGTCCCCAGGCTGGGTCCCGCAGGGTTCTCGCTGGCGAGGGTCTGCAGCGGGACGGGCTGGACACCTAGGAAGCACAGGCACCCACGTAAACTTCTTGCGCGCAGATACGAAGACAAACACAATACGTAAAGCATTAGTGTTTTTTAAGCATTGTCTTCCCGTGGATTTCCAGAGGGTGGGCACCGGGCGGTGTCTGTGTCGCTTAGTGATAGTGCCAGTCCTATCACCCAGGTTTGGCTCTCTCCATCTGTCCATGAAACTTAGCACTCTGCCCTCCCAGACAGCCCCGGTGGCTTCCTCATTCCGTTTCAAATAGAACAGGCATGTCTGACTGCCCTTCCACAAAATCGACCCTAGCATTTCCCTATAGATGCTCGAGCGAGCCAAGAAATGAAGTATTATGTTCACACGGGCTATATGTTTTAGGGCATGTGGTTTAAGTGATAAACGCGGAAACATTAAGACGTCAAAGCTTTACTTTAGGATATTACGTGATGTGTGTTTCTCTGCCAAACTTTGAAAACTTTCTCTATAATCTGAGACAGCCTAAAGTAGCTTAGATGGCCACTCTAACGCACAAAGGGACCAAAGCCTTCCCGAAAGCAGAACCCGGCCCTCGTGCGTTTCCACAACGTATCGCTGAGGGGCAAACTACGAAATAATGCTCATGTGACCACGGACATTGCTCCGACATCGATTTTATCACAGTTTTGAACCGTCAGCTTGTTTAACTCACCAAGCTCTTTAAATCTGGCATTTGCGTCCATCAAAATGTTTCGAATGTTCTGAACAGCCCAAGCATACAGCTTGCCAAATGTCACTTCCAGCAGCATCCGATTGAAAGGTGGGATCAGATCGACATCCTTTAAACAATCCGTAAGGGGTTCCCTTTCAAAGATAAAGAATTTTACTTAGAACACGGCCAGGCTTGACTCTCACGAGAACACTGTTTGCTGCGCAGCTTCCTTAGTGCAGAAGGAACGCTGAGGGACTCACCCCGTATCGACGCCCTCCGGGATCAGTCTCTGCCACCCGCAGAACACAGCGTACTGCACGGACGGAAGCAGGAAGTTCTTCGTCGCCAGCTTTAATATCATGTCTATCCCTTCCAGGCGGACCTCCGCTCTCTCCAGCTACAGAAGAGCAGGGCGGGCGGTCAGGTACGGAGGGCCCGGCGCGTGCGAGGGGCAGCGTGCGGCCCGTACCTGTTTCAGCAGACACTTGCGCATCTTCTCCACATCCACCGGCTCCTCTTTAAGGGCGAAGTCGGCGATCGTGCTGAGCAGAGCAGACTGTGGGTAAAGCTCCTGGACGTTCTGCTTCAGCCACTTGTACCTGTGAACACCTGTAACTGTGCTCAGCAGGGGCTGCCATTTGTCCTAAGAAAACCAATTTCCATGGGTTTAGCCTACTCATATTAACAATGCTCAATTAAGTAAAAAAAGTGTAAGTGCCAATAGATTTAAACTGATAAGATACTTTATGTCTCTACTTATGTCCTTCAGAGCAAGTCTTGGCCAATTAACTATCAACTACCCTAACAGCCTTGGGAGCCAGCCAGGACAGTTTCTGGAGCAAAGAGTACCTTCGATGGATCGATGGATGGATGGATGGATGGATGGATGGATGCATGGGTGGACGGGTGGGTGGGTAGATGGATGCATGGGTGGATGGACGGACGAATGGGTGGATGGACGGGTGGGTGGATAAATGGATAGGTGGGAAGGTGAACGATTGGATGGATGGGTGAGTGGGTGGATGGACGGACGGATGGTTGGATGGAGGGGAAATGTGCTATAATAGCAGAAGGAACGACTTCTGCAGCTGTGGATCTAGCCAGGGCACCACGAGGCACCATAGGCACAGTCACTGCACTTTCAACAGCCCACTGCACCCTCCACCCGACAGACGCTTCAGAACAAAGCGACGATGCTTATGGACTCTGCTGTGTGCTGAGTTTCTAGTCAGTGGTCTCCTAATCACAGGAAATACTTCACCTTGGGTGACTTAATTATGATGGGTCTTTTGTCCACATTTATAGGACTGTGAGGCAAAATACAAGCTTCTTCTAAGTCATTCTCTTCATTTCCGATTTTTTCTTCATCATCGGTAGATTCTGGCTTCTTAAGAACTGAGTTTAAAAACATCATTCGTTATAAAAACTATTTACTTAAATATAGTTTTAAATTAAGAAACATTTAAACATACGTGAAGATAAAGAACATAAATATTTTAATATTCACTGTCAACTAAAATGCTCAAAGTACAAAGTAAAAACTACCATTACTCTCACGTGACACTCTGACACTCCATGTCAGGAACACGAAGATGGCCAGAGCTGCCGCAGAGAAACCCTAAGCAGGGGAAGGCCAGGGGCCTCCCCGCTTTGTCTCAAAGGGCCAGACGGTGTACATTTTAGTCCCTACGGGCCGTTCTGTCTATTGCAAATCTTCAACTCTGGGATGCAGCAGAAAGAGCAGCTTAACTTTATGACGTTGTAATTTAAACTGTACGTCATTTTCATGTATCAAACTCATTATTCTTCTGATTTTTTTTAAAACTCATTTAAAAGTGCGCAACCCAGCCTCAGCTTGTGAGTAGGGCACAGCAAGCAGCAGGCTGCTTTTGTTCCGAGACCCCGGCTTGCCCACCCAGGACGAGTACAGAGGGGTCTGCCACCAGTGTGCACTGGGTTACCTGGAAGCCTTTTACTACGTTAGCTTCTTCAGTTAGGAAAACTGCTATTGACTTTGCAGTGTGACATGGGTGTCGCCACCATTCTTTTGGTCCCTTTCAAGGCTTTTAGTCTAATTCGCAGCGTGTGATACATATAGCAGGCAACGTAATGACGCGCCTGGGCGATAGAGCATTAGCACGGCCCTGGGCTGCTCGAACACTGCAAACTCCCAAGAAGGGCCCCTTCAGCACCAGCCCCTGGCCGGCTCCCGGGACCTGAGCCCCGAGCTGCGAGTGTCCCTGTCTGCCAGTCTGACCAGAGTTTATGCGAAGACTGGGACTTACGGCACTGGCCTGTTTCTGCTACAGGCGCTACGGTGTAAGTCCCATGGAGCAATCGTGCAAGCGATGAGGCGGCATCCCACGGCCCATCGGTGCACGAGGCCTGATGGTACTTTCGGCACCACTTACCCATCACCAAATCACGGCGCACTCACTCCCAGAGCTGCACACGACCTGATGTCCCGGAGAACCAGGCCGGGCCGAGCGCTCAAGCACGAGCTCACCAAGTGGCTCCGCACCAGTCACGGCCTCTGCCGCCCTGCGACGCACGCACGTGGCAGCACGGTCCGCCTCCCACGCTCTCACCTCTCTTCTTCCTTCGTTCCCGAATGATCCTCTGGGCTATCCTCCTCCAGCGGGGCACAGACCCCAACAGTTTGAACTTGGACAGCGTGGACAGGTCGCTGCAGACTGCGGGTCTCAGCTCGTTGAAGAGGAACCGCAGGCGTTCGATGACTGGGGCGCAGACCTCCTTGTAAGAACGGCCCTGCTCCTGATGTGTCTGCAAAGCCGACGAGGGTCAGCAGCACGTCAGCCACAGCACGGCGCGCGGAAGGGCGGGAACCAAAACCCCGTTACCTTGATGAGCGAGCACTTCGCCTGGTACACGACTCTGCACACGTCCACCACCGACTTGGGCAGCGCCCTGTGCTTGGCTTGTTCCACACCAAGGGTACCGGCGTGAGCCAGAGACAACGCCACGTGACCTGGAGAAGACGGTGGCGGAGGCGCAGGGTGAGAGGGCACACCGCGCAGCAGTCCCGGTCCCCGTGGGGTGGGGACGTCACGCCTCGTACCCAAGTCCTCGTGCTTCAGGAGGCAGCAGAGGAGCAGGCGGCCGACCTCTTCCACGGGATGCTCGGGCGGGAACGTGATGGGCGTGGTCAAGTGGCACTGCCTGCAGTACCTTTCGATTTGGCACAGGAAGTCCTGCAACAGAAACGGCTAGAGGCCACGCCCGCACCACTGCATTCCAAACCTAGCCCTCCCCTCCGGACCAGCCCTCCGAACAACGCGTACACGGCAGGGCGAGCTGCTCGGAGTGCACGAAGGTGCGCCCGAGGCGGACGGGAGGGCACCGGGCACGCACGGCCTCGCTCACCTTGACATTGTGATCCTGGACGTTGTTGTCGGCGAGGGCCTGCAGGAATGCCTGCGAGTGGTCACCCAGGGCGCGGCCGTGGGAGCACAGTCGCGACTTGCTGGCAGGGGTGCCCCCCGGAGAGCTGCAATGGTCCTCGTCTTTCTCCTCGTTGTAGCTGTAGTGGATCTGGCTGGTCTGGAGGCCCCCCGAGAAGATGGACGACTGGAGCCACTCTGGGGAGCACACACACCACAGACCCTCAGCGCTGCTTAGCACTGACCCACGACGAGAGAACAAAGAACTGAATAGTTCGAATCCCTACACGGCCCCTCCCGTCCCGTCACGCTCTGCTTTCCTGCGCTTCGCAGGTACGGTGTTTGCGCGAGCACCGAGGCAGACCCTCCGCCAGCAAGGACCACGACTCGCTGAGGCTCAGACTGCGCTCAGCATTTTGGGCAGCGGAAGAGTTTCTATTTACGGTGTTTTAGACATAACCGGGTTTCGCATCTGAACAGGGCCAGGGGCGCCGGGGCACCACCTGCACAGCTGTTGACCGGGCGGGCAGCTGCAGGCCACAAAGTGTGACGGGGGCATAAGGGCGAGGCAGCGACCCCCACCGTGCAGACGGTCAGTAAAGGGTCCGCTGACCTATTCGCAGAAAACACAACTTCTCTTACTGGCACATTCGATCTCGACAGCAGACAGCGGCGTGCTCACAGCTAAATAGGAGGCGTGCAGGCCGAGCAGCAGGCCCAGGTTCCTCTCTGTGTCCATCAGGGGCGAAGACAGACTCCCCAGGTCCGGGACGGTGACGACCTCTTGGTCAGGCTGAGAGAAAAGACAGTCACCGTCAGTCTGAGAAAACAGCATTGATGAAAAACAGCAAACCGGAAAAAGTGACAACTCGTGTCCTTTCACGAGCCACACGGCCGTGAGGAAGCGAGCCAGGCGCTCGGGGCCCGCTTGGCGCCCTGCAACCGGGGGCTCCCACCGCCACCCACACACGGGTGGAGCTCGCCACACCGGCCTGCTGCTGGGGAACTGCAGCACGCGGCGACGCCTGTGCTAGGAAACTGTTCGGGGGATGAGACGGAAGTTTCCAGAACGAGTATTCATGATGTTACGTGAAGAACCCAAAGAGAAACAGAAACATGACAGCACTGCTGCCAGTGAGCTACGACCACACGTGGAAAAAGTCATTCACACAAAGAACAAATCCAGTTAGAAAAGGAAGAGCTCAAGTTAAAAAGTCTTCAACTTTGCCAGTCGCGTTAGACGACTTACAAGCAAAGTTAACTTTCTCCTTCATGAAACGTTTCAAGCCCAACCCTCGTGGCCTTTAACAAACTTTATCATCTCCGCATCCATGCCGGGAAGCCAGTCCCAGTGCATACACGCCGATGCTCACAAATACGGCGGAAGCACGCGTCTATTCTAAAGAATTATGCCACTTCTTCCCCAAAATACATCGCTTAAGATGGCACGTCATTCCAAACTTCTATAGACATTCATAATAAAGTTGTGAAGACCAAAGGTCCACCTCTTTTTTTGTGTTCAAGAGTCTACACTTCTAACAAATTAGCAATTATAAAATAACGTTTCAAGAACACTACATCGCAAGTCTTCACACAAATAAACGTCAAGTTCCTTATCCTGATGACAGACGGAGGGTCCCCGCCACGCCTGTGTACACCGCACATGGCCTCACCTCCAGGTACTGGCCCACGCAGAAGGCATGCATCGACTCCCGCGTGTCTTCAAACTGCAAAGCAGCTTCCAAAGCTACAACTGGGTCTTCCCCTGCAAACTGAGCTGAAACGGAAGGAACAGGCACATGGCTCCCAGGCCGCTGGGACATGGCCCGGACGTCCACCGCAGGAACGGCAATGCGAAGCAGACTGGGCAGATTAACTCCAAAGTTAGGGCCACCAAAGTATAACGAACGATCTGTCACCCACATCCAGGGCTGCCCAGGCTAACTCAGAAGTTGGAAGGAGTTCCAACAAGTGTTAGAAGAACAAAAGTGCATCACAGTTAGAAATTCTTCAAATGACAGGACAGAAATCGAAGTCGCAGACAGTTAAAATGTGAGGGCTGGGGCGGTACTTAATGAAGCATCTAAAAGCCAAATGCTTACAATGACATCTGCTGCAACTTTCAACCACGAAGCGGAAAGCGTGTTCTTACCGAGGATGCTATTCCCTGTTAACGACTGGGTCTGGAAGTCCTTTATGTCGTACACTTTCCCATCAATCACGGTCCAGAAGCCTCCATCTTTATTGTGGTTCTCCAAATCGGCTTTGCGTATGAGTGTCACCTCCTCATTGTTTCTGCAGTTCTGACCTGTAAAAAAAGACTCTGTATATACAGAAATCATAATCAATAAATCAATAGATCAACAAATGAAATGACTAGAACAAATTGTAAGAACTATGTATAGAAACAGACAAATCCACCATCACAATGATAGGGCAAGTACCTCTTGCAGAAACTAACACCACAAACAAGACTTGGCAAGGATACAGAATGATTTAAAAAAACAAAAACAAAAACAAAAACACTGCCGCGTGAGCAGCCGGAGTGACAAACTGACGGTACCCCAGGCAACGGCGCATCTCAAGGACTTCAAAGAAATGAGGCAGTGGAGCAGGAACGCTAACCACACGCAGTTAAATCAGAAACAGATAACAAAATAAAATAAAAATTCTCCACATATTTAAAGTTATGGAATATATTTTTAAGTCACGCAAAATTCCCAGAAAAAAATTAACTACGGAAATTAAAAACATGGTGAAATGAATGACCATGGAAAAACGACAGATAAAACTGATGACATGCACTACATGCATATCTGAGGGGGCATCGGGACTTCAAATGTTTATGTTAGGGGAAAAGAAAAGCTAAACGCAAACGAGTTAATAAACATCAAATCAACACAATTCTGTGTTTTAATAACGATACTCAAAGAAACCTCACTGGTCACCTTTGGAACTGCTAGGACATCAACTCTATGTCATGAGACCGGTTCAAGGGGGTGGGTGACATCTTTCCTGTACAAACTGCACCTCATGCTAACCAACGGCCAAGGGCAGGGTGCCGGGGGATCGCAGAGGACAGACTACGCTCGAACTCCCTGGACCATCCAAACAGAACTGGGGGAGGTCCAGAATCACGGACCTCTGAGCTGACAAGCCAGGAAGCTGACCCCATAACCACAGTCCAGAGAACATGTAAGGGACAGGAGAAGTGAGACTAGATGAAGAAAATGCAATCAGCCAAGTTCAAAGAAGGTGAAATGCTGCAGAACAAATTCCCTGCTTCTCTGAAAGATAAACAGTACGATCGGAGAAAGGGAGGAGCGGCCTGGAGTCAGGCTGCGGGGGAGGAGGCCAGGAGCATGCGACAATGCACTGCGATGTGCAGGAGGCATGAACTCCAGATGGGTCAGACACGAGCAGCCATCGAACAGCTGGAGGGCAGAGCTAAGACTATGAAATATTAATAGAGCTGTCAGAAGAAAATAGGAGGAGAGCTTCATGACACTGCATGTGGCAAAGATCTGACAAGCCACCAAAAGCACAGGCAACAGAAGACAAACTAGGTAAGCTGCACGTCATCAGAACTGAACATCAGAGGACACTGTCAACAGGAAGGAGAGGTCACCCGCAGAGGGGGAGAAAATGTCTGCACATCGTATGTATCCGGAACACGTGACAAACTCCTAACTCCACGACAGCAACCAAGAAAACCTGACGCAGAAAGAGGAAAAGAACGTGAATGGACTTTCTCCAAAGATATGGAAATGGCGGGTAAGCACACGGACAGATACATGTGACTATGTGTCCTTAGAGGAGACCAAGTCAAAACCACAATGATGGAAGCACCATGCGTCCACGAGGACGGCGAGGACGGCAAGGACGTGGCGCGATGAGAACCCTCCCTGTGCACTGCGGGTGGCGCGTGCAGCGGGGCAGCCCGCGGGAACGGCCTGGCGCCCGGGCACAGTTAGTTTGAGTCTCCGGCCTGCCACCCTGAACGCGCCCGATCCCATCCAATCTCGGGAGCTAAGCAGGACCGGGCCTGGTCAGTACTTGGACGGGAGACCACCCGGGAAGACCAGGTGCTGTAGGTGTAAAAAATAAAAAATAAGGAATCGTAAGCGGACAGGGTCCTTACAATCTGTGAGGGGCTGCCTCACCTAAAAAGGAAAATGAGTAAGTTCGAACCGTTGATCCAATTCAATGCCCTCAACCGTATTTAGCACAGAGACAAAAATAACCCCTGAAGTTCATAAGAAGACAGATGATGCTAAAAATCTTAGCTCTATAAAAAAAATAAGAAACGATGCTCAAGACCCGAAGCTTGTTTTCCTCAGGATGACTGCACTCCCTGTTCTAAGCCCCTGTGTCCTGAGGTGGAGAAACAGCCCACCGTGCTCGAGCTTCTCCACGAAATGAAGCTGAACCACAACCTCGATGAAGTCAGCGAGTCCAGGAATCAGAACCGTACAGAGCACGGTGACTTGGACTTAGATTCTAAACAGTCAGAGCTCAAAACTGAGAAGACAAACGTCATCCCAGCTGGTAAGCATGAGACATCCAACGGCAGAGCTGTCACCCAGAAGCTGCACACCTGGTCACGCCAGGCAACGCCGGTGAGCCCAGAACGTCACCCCGGGCTCGCCGTCTGCCTCCGGAGCCGGGCTTTGTCTAACCACCGCAACGGCACCTTCTGCAGACACCCAAGAAATGGTTTTCCAGAACTTTCTACAAGAACCCATTTCAGGTGCGACAACCATTACTAACAGAAAAAGCTCTGCCATGGATTATCCTCAGTTCCCACTCACACCGCCTTGAGGAACAAGGGCGGGCAGTGGCCCTCCTCGGCCGAGGGTTCCTTCAAACGGGACGGCGGGAACAGGTGAGACTACAAGAAACGTCCCTCAAAAAGCCATCTGAGGTAACACACCGTACCCATGATGCCGGGCCAGGCTAACTCCTCGTGGTCATCCCGCTCCTTTCCTGGCGCCAGGTGGTTGAACCGGTCCAGATGTGGTAACAGGCCACCCAGCAGCGGGACGGCTCCAGCCTCCTGCATGAGCCCCGCGTTTTTGCTGAGCAGCAGCACTATCGACACTACTAGTTCGGGAAGGAGAACACCTACACGTAGAAAAAACAAACATAAGGCGTTAAGATTTAAACAAAAGCATTTATCCTCCCATTACGCCACTTTCTAAGCTTGTTCTAGGTTTAAATTCTGATAAATGACAAAATAAAGAACACTTTAGCATATTCCTACAGCGTTATTTTATCTTCCACTTTGAAAGAAACGGTTACAAGTATCAAACAGAATCTTCTGATTTACCAGAATACTTTTCAAAAACACTGTTTTAACACAGAAGTATTAACTAACTAGTCTTATACAGAAATCACATGTTGACAACAAAGCTTACTATCAGGAAAAAGCACTCAATAATAATGACCCCATGTCACAGAATTCACTTGAAAAAGCATTAAGCAACACTGAAATTTAGTAACGTCCAGAAAAGGACAACTAATGTTTATATTGCTGAAAAAAAAAAAAACTAGCTGATTACCACGGACATCATTACTGAAGTGTTAGTAACCGTGGCACGACCCTAGATCACTAATCATATTTACAGTGACACCCCGACTGCTGCGCCAAGTTCCTTAACAGAGTCAGTAGCTAAAAAACGAAGGAGAAACAGCAAAGACTGGAAGATGCATGAAGGGAAGGCCAGCGGGTGATTGGGAAACGGTAAATTTAACTCCCATCGATCCCTGAAAGTGAGTATGTGTTGGCGGGTAGGGAACAAGAAACGTACCGGTGAAGTCCCCTTCCACGATGCAGGCCACCTCTGCGAAATGGCGCCAGCTGGTGGCAGCGATGCTGGCCGCCACGGGCAGGATGTCGCCAATGTGCGTGCACAAGAGGGCCGTGTACTTCTTCAGCAAGGAGCCCACGCCCATGAGCTCGGGACCTTCCGGAAAGACAGAAGACTCGATTACCCCTCTAAAAGCTACTCTGCGGACACAATGAACACTCCACTGCTCACACCGTCCCTACGATAAATTCCTCAAACGGGATCCACGCCCGAGTCCCCGGCTCTCTTCACATCACGGAATTTGAAACCGTAAATTTGGTTTTGTCGACTTTTAGACACTGTACTTCTCAGTCCCCAGAAACTCTGGGTATATAAACACTAAGAACATCACTTACAGAGTTCTAAAGTCTTATATTCGATACACAAATATTTTCTAAGTCAGGGCTTAAGGCTTCTAGATATTCCCAGTGAGCGAAGCTAGGCATCCCTTGAGCTCGGGAAACCACCTCTTCTTCCCATGTGGCTCTTCCTTGTGACTTCACGTCTTCGAGATGCTCACTGCTTTCAGACTTTACTTCAACCTGCAATTTCCCACCATCTCCAAATGCCTGGCTCTTCTCAGGAAGTAAACAGTTTTGTCAGCATGTGCCAACTAGAGAAGGACTAACGAGGCAGCAGCCTTTCCACCCTCGACAGAGAGCGCTACTTGCCGGAGAGCCGGCCACTGACCCCAAGCTTGTGGATATCATGTGCAGAGCCGAGACTGCATGTCACCCTACTTTAACCCTCATGGGCACCCTCAGGTACCAGCCCAGTCTGTAGGACAGCAATGTCATCAATAGCCCCTAGGACCTGGTCCCACATCCGGCAGCCAATAGGCAGAGCTGTAACTGAGACCCAGCCTCACCCCAACGACAACTCACTCCACCTGCCCCGCCGCGGGCTTCCCAGTGTGACAGACAAAGCCCATGTCATGACATTCCCACACTATGCCACTGTCCGACAGTCCACAGGTACCACGTGGAGTAAGTCTAACAGATCTTCCGTGAGACTGACCTGAACGTAAAGGACATCATTCCTGATGTCTGAAAAATTTAAATGTTCAGACAATGACATAAAAAATATATTGATGAGTCTGGTACAGAAATATTCATCCAAGTAAAAGTGGATGCAAAATAAAGTCCCCAAACGGGTGCACTGAGCAGCACGAGGACTACACATCTGGGCACGCACCACCGGCTTGTCCACAACCTGCACAGAAGAGCTGAAACTACACACGAGGTACTAACATCTTAGCGACTTACTGGACGTATCCGAGGTCTGCCCAGTGCTTTCTCCCGGGTAAAGTTTGCTGATAAGTAAGCGCTGGAAACGCAGCAACAGGTCCAGGGAGGCGGACTTGTCCCGGCTCTGCTGCTCCAAGTCCAGACACGACGAGATCCGACGGGCGACGTCCTTCAACCTGGCGACCGTCTGGGAAGCGATGTTCCTGCACAGGGTAGAGGAATGCAAACTCAAACAGGTATTGAAAGTGGTTAAAACCATCATGACACAAGTCAGATCAGAAACACAGGTGCTGACGTTCCCCCAACACGTGGCAGGTGTACAACGCACGGCCTCTGAGCGGAGAAGACGCCGAAGACGGACGGACGCCGTCTGCTTGAGACGCGCTCCCGAGAGCTGCTGACACAAAACGCCCTGCGCGTACCTGAGCAGCTGTTGCACGAGCTGCACCAGAGGCAGGCACTGCTTCCCCGAGGACTCGCAGATGCCGGTGTTGATGAGGTCCTTGTCCAGCGGGGTCCGGCTTCTGTGAAGCGCCGAGGCGTCCACCTCCTGCTCGTCGATTTCCTTTTCCTTCTGCGCCTCTTTTCTGGCTTCGATGTCCTGCGGTTCGTAACACAGACACTGGTCACCGGCTCTCTGAGCAGCAGCGGTGAGGGAACCTGGCCGAGCGCTGGTCCCACAGCCCAGCTGTCCTGGGCTTGGGCGCCACGCACACGCCCGGTGACACCGGCCCACACCCCCGGTTGGAAGTCCCATCGCTCTGCTGCTGTTTCTAAACAGGCTGTTCGTCCTATAAATCCAAAGTCCAGGTGGCCACTGGTGATGGTCTCCGGCCCCTTCTGCCAAGTCCCTAAGACCCTCACTACTGCTGGCGGGGCCCACAAACGGCCAAGGTGGTCAGCACCCCCGACCCCCGTCTGTCTGCTGTGCAGACATGGACAGCAACCCACACAATGGGAGGCGATATTCCCAGGTCTCAGATCTGACAAGAGACACGTGTCCAGGATACAGAAAGAATCCAACAGCCATAGTCAAACTGAACCCAGCCTAAAATCAGGCCAAGGATTGGAACAGACACATCTTCGAAGAAGACACAACGGCCAATTGGCACGTGAGAAGATGCTCAACGTCCTTAGTCCCCGAGGAAATTCACACCTGCTCGGACGGTTGCACCGAAGGCGCGGACACGGCCGGCACTGGCGCGGGAGGGGGAAGCCGGACCCGTACACGGGGCTGCCGGGCGTGCAAGACGCTGCAGCCACGTGAGAAAACAGGCCGGCCGTTCCTTAAACATCCAACACGCCACCACAAATGCAGCACCATCCCTCCTACACGGATTCCCGTGGGGGACACAGCGCGTCCACACAAAACCATACAGGGCACTCGTACCAGAGTCCCTCCTGGTGACTGAAAAGCGGAGACAACCCAGAGTGCAGCCGCTGATGGAGCGAAGCAAGACGCGCCACACCCGCACGACAGAGCCCCGCTCGGCGACAAAGAAAGAGAAGCACAACACAGAGGCTGCAACGCGGACCCACTTCTGTGCTCGGCCAACGCTGCCCGGAGAGGCCGGACGCAGGGGCTGGACGCGGGCCGTGCATGGGTCGGATCCATGTACGCGAAAGGTGCGAGACGGCGCGCAGATGCGTGGCTGTCAGCGGCCAGGCGGACTGGGAAAGGAGTGACTGCTGGGGACAGCTTCTCGAGGGTACTGAAATCGGGTTGTGGTCATGGCTTCACGGCTCTGAGTAAACGAAAAACCACTGGGCTACCCTTCTGAAAGAGTGAATGGATTACATCTCGATACAGCAGTTATTTTGAAAGGGTGGCGTGGGGGCGGGTGTCCTCTGCCAGTCAAATGCAACCAATATCCCTAAGGACCCACTAGGTACCAGGCACTGTCCCAGGAACCAGATTGACTGTGAAAAAGCCAAGTTTTTGTTACTGGGCTTTATTTTCTATGCTGAAAGCCAAAACCACCTACACACGCACAGTCCTCCCCGATCCTGAGGGGTCTGGGGACGAAGACACGACTCAGCGGCAGGGATGGACCTGGACGGCCACTGGACGCTCTTACGGGTAAGCAGGCGCGTGGAAAGGTTAAAAAAGGGCGTGCTTGTCACCCGGCAGTTTCATTTCTAGGACTTGTCCCTGATAGTCACTTATACTGTGACTTGTAACCTGCCAGAATTAAAACTTATCTATAACAGCAAAATCTAAAGCCTAAATGGTCAACACTAGGGAGTATTTTTTTTTTTTAAGAAGTGATGGCCTTTCCATATGACATACTTGCCCCGGCGACAAAGGCGACGCACCCAGCAGCATATTCATTCAACACAGGTGATGGGTGGGAAATTAACAAACCGACACATCACTGAGACCAGTTCCAGTACCATAATCGACACTGACACAGCAAAAGCATTACCGACGGTTATTCCTAAGTGATGAGGTTTTCTTCGTTTCTGCCTGTCACTTCAAAACACTTTTATTTCAAAATAAATGGCCTCTGGGCTCTTCTTTAGGTGCCTCAATTACCATCGCAGAGACCACAATCTGTGGATCTCTGCAGCCCCCTCCCCGCCCGCTCCAGCAGTAAGCACAGAATAAGCGCTCGTGAACTAAATCAACAGGTTCTAAAAATACTACTTAGGACATGCCACAGGTACTGTCTGGCCCACATGTGAACCGCCTCTGCCTGCTCACTGTCACTGCTTGGAGTCAGCAAACCTGTCACCTGAGCACATCACTAAATGTCCATGGTGCTTAAGTCCACACCTATAAAGTAGATTTTAAAAGCAACTTTTTCCTCCCAACATGGCTGACAGGGTTAAAAGAGAAAACCAAAGTAAAGGACACAACACGGCCCCTGGCGGTGCTCAGTGTCGCAGTGACTCTGACGAAGGGGGCCGCTCCCTCGCACGCAGGATTCCAGGGTCAGCAGCCCGCGCCCCACGGCCATACCTGGATTTCGGCAGTGATGGCCGCGTTCAAGGCCGACTCCAAGCCCCCGTCGGCCATCAGGCTGCCCACCAGGAGGTCGATCATGAAGCGACGGCCTGGGCTCACATTCACGTCGTTGCCTGAAACTGGAAAGGGGCCATGTTCGTGCCAGCGTGAGGGGTGCCACCTGGCCCGGTGCCCGCCCCGGTGCCCCCAGCTGGCCACGCACCTGCGCAGGGCAGCAGCGCAGAGAGCGCGCGCGCCCGCTCCTCGGCGGTGGGCAGCAGCACGGACCACCCGCTCTGCAGCACGGCCTGCGCGGCCGCCTGCACCGTGCCCAGCACGCCCGCGCTGCTGGCCAGGGCCACCACGGTCTGCTTCAGGCTGCTGAGGAGGCCGCTGCCCAGACCTAAACCAAGGAACTCTGGGTCAACCTGGTGACTAATGGCAGCATGCAACTGAAAGGACAAAAACAATTTTCACTCAGGAGCCCGAAAATGAGCGATTGCAAATCTTAGCAAAGATTAAACAATACCACACACTGACTTTTATTCAAATACAAAAGGAAAAACTTCCGGTGCGTGTATTTTTTCGCACTAGAGAAATAACTTTTACCCACAGTGAGGTCTCTGACATGAGGAATTTTTCAAACCCAGCTACAAACACTTGTAGGAAAAGCCCAAGATGGATGGGCGGGCTGACCTCATGCAAACAGCACCCTGCGCCCGCCCCAACGTAGGCACCAGACTCAGAGAAACAGTGAGGGGAACATAACCTAAAACCTCTCAGCAAATTACACAAAGGTGCAGACCACAACACACACACACACAAACACAAACACACACGCACGTGGCACTCGTGGCAGGAGCCAAGAGTTCTGTAAGCATTCTGTAAGTAAACGGACAATTCAAACATGGAACATTCGGCTAATGAAGGATTTGTGCTCAGAGAGCTGAGTGAACCACCCAGAAGGCGGAATGGAAAGATTAAAGAGTGACCATTAAAAAGATAAAAAGACTTAAGAATGTCAGAGAAGCTGTGATCCTTGGGAAGACAGAATGAGCAAGTTCAAAACATGTTTAGAAATTTCTCCAAGGGGGAGGGTGGGTGAAACGAAGAAAGCAATTTTAATGGAAAATAGTCAAGATCTTTCAAAACTTCAAAGATATGTACTCTCAGATGGAGTGAGAACTGTAACGTCAAGTTACCTATGTACAAATACAAATCCTCACTGAAGCAAATGTATTAAAATTACAAAATGACAGAAAAATCTGCAAGGCTGCACGAAGTCTCATCAGCCACGAGCGAGGTCACAGGACAGCGGAGCAGCTTCAGACTGCTGAAAACGCAGCGTTTGACCCACAGGCGAGGCACGGCTGGTGTCCCGACGAATGGGCTCCCACAGACTTTGAAGGAGAGGTACTGTCTAAACCTCTGCTCGTTCGATCAGCGTGACTGAACACTACATCAGTCACGTCCTTCCAGAAGCCAGGCAGAAGGGAGGGCAAGGGCCGGCGTGTGGTGGGTCACCCAGAAACCATGTATCATGAACCAAAAATGACTCTGATAAGGAAAACTGTTCTCTTGACATTGTCAAAGGATTTTAGTGCAAAGAGCAACATAATGACCAGATTCAGCTACACTGTTGCTTCAAAACAATAAAATCAAAGGAAAAGAAACATTGTTGGAGCGTTTCTGACTTTGACCTTTAGCCTCAGAGGCGGTGACACTGTTGGGAGCCCCGCCGAGCCCAGTGGGTCCCTCTGCCGCCTGTGCCCCACAAGCCCACTGCAGCAGACGCTGCCCAGTCCGTACCCTCTCCCGCCTGATGCGGGGACCGGCTGCCGGGACAGACTTAAAATAACCAGACTGGTTTCAAGCCTCATACACAGGACACCCATCATAATCTGACTTCGAAATACTGAAAACCTCCATCAGCAGTTCACTTAACAGACTGAAACCGACACCCGTCAACGTCATAAATGCGGTGACACCTGAGACACTCAGAAGAAAAGAGGAACTCGGCACCTGCAGCCGCAGGAGATCCAGCGTGGCCACGGCCATGCACTCCTTCTCTTGCGGTGGCGGCCAGTCGGCCGTGCCGTCCATCCCCTCGCTCACTTGCCGTAGCAGGAGGTCCAGCTGCTCAAAAGTCATTGAGCAGACGTCCACCACGAAAGGGACACGGAGGCCGATGGACCACTCAGAACAAGATGACCAAGCAAAACTCTGTGGAAGAAAAACACGAGAACCACAAATAAATGCATACAATCAGCTCTTGGCCAAACAGAACTCAAGAAATCCTCAACGATGTATTAGCAAATCAAATCCAGCAATATATAAAAGAATAATAAACCACGACCAACTGGCTTTGTCTCAGGAATACAAGGTTGGTCAGTATCTGAAAATCGATCAATATATTCCGCCACATAAACAGACGCCATAGAAGGGGAAGAACGTGAGCAGATCATTTGAGAAGAAAAAGCATTTGACAAAATGCAACATCGATTCAGGATAAAGAGAAAACTCTCGAAACACTAGGAGGTAAAGGAAATTTCCTTAACCTGATAATGAGGTATCTACCAAAAACCAAACGGCCAACGTCATAGTTAACGGTGACGGGCTGAAGGCTTCCCCCACAATGAGGAGCAAGGCAAGGACGTGCCCCTCACCGCTCCCATACATCACCCTGGAAGTCCCGGCCAGTGCAATGAGGCAAGAAAAAGAAATGAAAGGCACGTGTATTGGAAAAGAAGCAATAAAACCATCTCTCTCACAGGGAATCGACAGTTTAGTACACCTACTGGGGAACACAGGACAAACTGCCCAAGTCCACGGTGCGTCTACACACGAGCGCTGAACGACCGAATACGGAACCAAGCCACATACACAGTACCTGGGCGGGTCCACAGGCAATTCCAACTATGTGTTTGGTGTCCAGCCCGGGCAGCGCAGCAGGTTCTGGCTTAGTCGCGTGCAAGGTGTCGAAGTGTTGGCACTGGTCGTTACTGCCCCAGCTGTGGACCTCACTGTCCTCGGTCAGAGCCAGGCAGTGGGTGGAACCTGCAGCCACGTCAATCACCTTCTTCCCTAGGAGGAAAGAGCAACGCGGGTACAGACTATGACATCTGCTGCGATACAGACATTGACACCGGGCCAGTCAGGTAGGAAGGCATTTATATCAACTTCTGAAGGACGAGTCATCTACTGTTAGTTAAACCCGTTACGCTTCACGAGGTACAGGTTGTTAAGACCTACAGCCCACGAATAAAATAATGCTAGGGTTTGAAAAGAACCTTCTGGGTTTTCCTTAGATTTGCATCTTCGGAAAGAAACAAGTGTATTTTTAATTAACTATTAGATCACATTCTCCCATCCAAGGTATAATCATGTGAAGTATTCTTTGTTTGCAGAGCAGCGCTGGGTGCACAGCAAACCGGAGAAGGCACGGGTCGCCCACACACTCCCACCTCCACACACCCCCCCAATCGATTAATCGTGTTTTCACATGGGGACGTCCAAGTGTTCCAACACGGTCTGTTGTAAAGACCATCTCTGATCCAATCATTGTACTGCCTCGTCCCTGATCTTAGGGGGAAGGCTTCAAGCTTCTCCCCTTGAAGTATGCTGGTAGTTGTAGCTTTTCTGTAGATATCCTTTCTCAAGTTGAGGAAGTTCCCCCTACCCCTAGTTTACTGAGAGACTTCATCTTAGATGATGTTGGATTTATTCAAATGCTGTTTCTGCATCTATTAATATGTGATTAATATGTGATCACGTGGTTTTTCTTCTTTACCTACTAGATGTGAAGGATTACATTAAATGATTTTTAAATGTGGAACCAGCCTTACAATACTTGGGATAAATTCAACTCAGTCTGATGTGTAATTCTTCCTATGTATCGTTGGATTCGACTTGCTAATGTTTTCTTAAAGATTTTTGCATCTATGTTCTTGCGAGACGTTGGTCTGTAGTTTTCTTATAATGTCTGTGTCTGGCTTTGGTATTAGTATAGAGCTGGCCTCCTAGAATGACTTCAGAAGTATTCCCTTTGCTTCTCTCTTCTGAAAAAGAATGTAGAGAATGGGTATAATCTCTCTCTTAAGTATTTGGTAGAATTCTCCAGTGAACCTATCTAGGCCTCATGCTTTCTGTTTTGTAAGGTTATTAATTATTGATTTAATTTCTTTAATAGATATAGGCCTATTCAGTTTGTCTGTTTCTTCCTGAGTTTTGGCAAATAGTATCTTTCAAAGAATTGATCCACTTCATTTAGGCTATCAAATCTGGAGGCACAGTGGTTCATAATGTGCCTTTTAATATTTGTGAGGTCTCTAGCAACGTCTTCTCTTTCACTTCTGATATTTTCAATTCGTGTCCTCTTTTCCCTTTTTTCTTAGCCTGAGGAGAGGCTTATTGATTTTATTGATCCTTTCAAAAGAACCAGCTTTTGGTTTCACTGATCTTCTCTATTGATTTCTGATGTTCAATTTCACTGATTCCTGCTCTAATTTTTATTATTTCTTTCCTTCCTACCTTGGATTTATCGAATATTCTTTTTCTATTTTTCTAAAGTAGAAACTTAGTAACTGATTTTTTTTAACACCCATCACCACACAAAATTACAAACATTTTTCTTGTGATGAGATTTTAAGATCTATTCTCTTAGCAACATTCAAATATATGAGGCAATGCTATTAACTAGTGTCACCATACTGTATGTACAGCACGTCCCCAGGACTGATTTATCTTATAACTGGAAGTTTGTCCTCCTGACAACCTTCACCATTTTGCTCACCTTCCAACCCTCACCTCTGGCAGCCACCAATCCATTCTATCTTTGAGTTCAATTTTGGCTTATGAAGTGATTTATAAACCTAAAAACCTCTCCAATATTGGTGAAACCGAATGAGTTTCAAACGAAACGTGGTAAAAGTCATTCTGGGCCGTTTCTTAATACACACAAAGCACTTTCCATTTGTCACCCAGACACCCCTATCTGCGGGTAGGAGCGTGTCACGACGGGCCGTTCGGCAAACGTCAGGTGAAGAACCACCTGCGAACCTTACACGGCTGTCAGAGTGTCACAGCCACACTTACCCTGCAAGGCCTCTAGGAGTTTGGGGTAGCGAACATGCTCCTCTGTCCCGTGCCCAAGTCTCTGGTTGTCCCCTTTTCCCCAGGAGTAAACCTGGCCATCTTTCGTCAGAGCGACAGAGAACTGACTTCCACATCGAACTTTGATGACGTCCAAGTCCTGGAGCTTCTCGACCAACTTCGGCGTCTTGCAGCCGTCGCTGCCGCCTCGGCCGAGTTTGCCGTAGTCGCCGTCTCCCCAAGACCACACCTGACCTAGAACACAAACACAGCTGAGTCGCAGTGACCGTCCATCTGCACGGAGCTCTCAGCGGCTGGAAGGAGCTCCTGTGACCGACAAGCTCACCAGTCGAGACCACTGACGTGTACAGGGGACATGGCATAGACGGTCACTGACCAAACGAGATCGAGTTTAGACTTCGGGGTGACGTAGGAAGACTCCGCGAAAGGGAAGCTGGGGTTCCGTTTGTTCTCCCGAATGAACCATAGTGTGCGCTCGACAGCAGGGTGTCGGCTCGGCCCTGGACGCCACAGCCCGCTGCACCCAGCCGGCCCCGCTGGGGCCCCCCACGCCACCCCTGATGCAGCTGTGCACTCACATTCGTTCCGTGTCCGTGGACTTAATTAAGCATGACACCAAGGAATGAGGTCACATTGCAAAAAAGGTGGGTTTTACTCTGAAAACTAACTGAATGACTTATCCCGGACCCTAGCTCGATGACGTGCCCTCATCACAGTGAAATGAGGGTGGCGTCGCTGATGAACACAAACACTAAACTAAATTAACGACATGCAGGCCAGCAAACAGCATCGCACCGCAGGGCAGACTGAGCAGGGTTTGCCGGAGGGTCGCCAGGACACGCAGTCAGCCAAGAACAGTTTAGAACGTCAATTATTCCACCGTAACACTTATTTTTTGTTAAGAAATAAAACACCCAAAAAGAAAGGAGGGTAGCCGTTAACAAGCTCTCTGGCTCTGGGCTACAGAAGTTTCCCCTTCGGTCCCCTCTGGACCTCTGCCGAGAAACCCAGGGTACACCCTCTCAAAAGGTGGTGAGGTCACTCTGCTCCAAGCTCGCAGCTCCCAGGGAAGGGGCCGTCCTCGTCATGAGCGCCTACAGGCTGCACGAGTCCCACGTACCGTTCTCAGTCACGGCCAGGGTTTGGGCATCCCCGCTGCCGCACGCCACGTCGATGACCTTCAGTCCCTTGAGCCCAGCCACCAGCATGGGAACGGCCTCATCTTCACTGGAGCCTTTGAACACAGGGGGCTGTGGTTAGCGGGGGCCCTGAGAAGCAGCGCCCCATGCTCGGGCGGCCCGTCGCCTCACCGTGGCCCAGCCGGCCATAGTTGCCACGGCCCCAGGTGTACAGCTCGCCCTCGGCAGTGATGGCCGCGCTGTACGTGCTCCCGCAGGCGATGTGCACCACGCGCTTCCCGGCCTGCTTCCCGCAGAAGGCAGAGATGAGCTTGGGCTCCTCCAGTGGCCTGCGGAGAAAACAGGTAACATGGGTGCCCGGCCAGCACCTCCTACAGGTGTCTGTCCACCTGAGCGCGGCCTGGTCCCCGCTGGAGCCTCACGGCTCCCGTCAGGTGTCACGACACCACTGAGGAATGCAGGTCCAGCACCGAACGCCCCTGACCTTCGTTAAGCGAGAACCGAGTGCGAGTGCGGCACCAGCCAGGGTGTCAGGCCACCGAGGCACACGGACAACCGGGACGCGGCAGCTCCGCCACGGTGGCCCGGCCACAGAGAGGACGCTTGGCCACGGGGGAATGAGCTGCTGGCAAGCCCCAGACTTGGCTTAGCGGCACCCGGCCCAACAGGCCGTGGGAAACAGGGCAGCAGGGGACGCAGTGGCGGCGTGGGAACGCGCCGTGTCTCAGCTGTGGTGCTTCCTGACGACGTCGAACAGCGACTCACAGCCGACGGGGCAGTCAGCCTCCCGCACACGGCTGAAACCACGTGTGTGACAGGTGAGGAAGGAGCAAGGAGCGAGGTTTGCTGATCACGGTGCAGTGTGCGTTTTGCAAACACGAAGGCAGAGGCTGCGAGGATCAATGTTCGAAAAGTCTCGCTACTTGATGCCCCCAAGAGTTAGCGAAACGCCCCGCGCTTACAACCCAGACAGCAGCTGCTACGCTTGGTGACACCCGCTCCTGCCTCTCGGGAGATGTGGTAAGTGCTCTGGGGACAACCACGTGACCACTCGGCACTTCCTCTCCGTTCAGCCCAAGCCGCATCCCCAAAGCTTCCCTCGGACCCGTGGCATCTGCTCCGCCCGCTTCCACCCTGCACCTCCCAGGGCGGTGGGCATGCTGTCCGGTCTGCACTTCATCTCCACGGAGTATTATTTTAGTACAAAACACTTTTGCGGGCCAAAATATACACAAGTGCACCAAGGCCACTGGCATCGTCCTGTGCCGTGGGCAGAGCACCCACGCATCTCCCAGGGCAGGACACACGGGCAGCCCTGTCCATTTAGCCCAGCCGGTCGCAGTTGGGGGAAGACACCAAGCCACACCCTCCTTTCCGTCCAGTTGGGGAAAGCTACACCAAGGAAGAGCATCAGCTACAGGAGCATGCTGTACGTACACGGTGTCCCCGTGGCCCAGCCGTCCGCCGTCCCCACAGCCCCAGGAGTACACCTCTCCAGTGGCTGCCAAGGCCAGGTAGTGGTGACCGTCAGAATGGGCAGCGATTTTGACAATGTTTCTGGAGACAAGACCCTGGACGAGTTGTGGGGCCTAAAAGGGGAAAACGGAAGACAATGATCAGCAGCACTGCGAGAACGACACCACGGTCTTCCCGGCTGCGCGTCACACCCAACAGTGCTGCTCGACGCAGCCACACGAGCTGCAGGCAGCTGCTGAGCCGGCTGTCCAGACACCTGCGCGGCACCAGGGACAAGTGCTCCGTACGTGACCAGGCTGCCCTGTGCATGGCGACACTTCCCCGGGTCAAGGAAGAGCTGCCCCCCTAGCAGACACAAACAATCCTCTCTGCCGCCACCCATGCGGCCCTGCCCCCTCATTGCTACTGCCTGGCCCCCAAAGTTGGCTTACAAATGGAGGTCATGCATGCCACAAATGTCCCCGCAAGGAGTCCTCGGCCACTAAGGAACCCTGCCCCAAACCTCGACGTGAGCAGTCACACACCACGACTGTGCACTCATAGGCCTTCGGCACGATGATAGAAACCCTGGATCTCACGAGAAACCCTGGCCGAGAACCCGCCGCCGAGTGGGGCGGGGGGCGCACACCGCGCAACACCCACCAGCGAGTCGCTGCTGTAGGCCTGCGTGTACACGCGGCCGCTGCGCGACAGGATCAGGAAGCGCTTCTCTGCACAGGCGATCTGCGACACCCCCAGGCTGGCGAGGCCCGCGCACTGGATGGGGCCGATGACGTTGGCGTAGTACTTCCACCCTATTAAGCCCCATCCGATGACCTCCTGTAACGACCCCTGCAAGAGAGCAAAATCCTTAGCACGATAAGAACAAAGCAAGTAAAGAGAGGAACTGGTTCAAAACATCAATGTGGACCCAACCGGCCGTGTCACCTCGGTGGCGGTGACACACCATCCCTGAGCAGGCTACGTCTGCAGCCCTCTGTTCTGGCAGAGTCCATTAGAAAGCAGAGCAGTGGGCCCAAACGTGTTTCACAGGCTCGGTCCCCATCAGGTTACCAGCGGTACCACGACGGGCAGATGCCCTAACACCGAGGTGCAAGGCTAGGGGACAAGTGTCCCTACTTCCTGGGGGCTGGCAGGGTCACGCTGACACGAGCCGTGTGGCGGTAATCAGTGAGTGTGCCCGGCCATGCCGGCTGCATCACCACAGGCTGCTGCGTGTGAGCAGAGGCACAAATGTACGAGGTGAATCATCGCGATGCTATCTGAGGAGCAAACTCTGGCGACACAAGTGTCACAAACAGGAAACTGGTTAAAAAATCATGACACAGCCATACGTGGAATGCCGAGCTGCTTAGAAAACGAAGACAAGAACCATGCCACCTGACACGGGACGCTCCTGGCACACGCTGTTTAGTGAAAACACAAGCTGCAGAGGTCACATGCCATGGACCGCTGCCACATCCCCACCTGAGAACACCGCGAGGGCACGGGAGACAGGAGGGTGGGAAGCTGAAGGAAGGGGATCGGGACAGAAGGTGCAGAGGAAAGGAAGGGACAGTGTGTCTTCACACTGAATTCTGATTTTAAACTATGTCATTACTTATCTGGGGAAAAAGTGACTTTTAAATGAAATAAAAACTCTTCCGATTAAAAACTAGTTAGAAACATCTGGATTCAAAACCAGGATGGTTCTGTGTAACCCTGGCGACCCAGTTTTCTCACAGACGCCATGGGGTGACCTGAGGCAGACGCAACGGCACGCATGAGGGCCGCCCACGCACGACTGGTGTCCTCGCTCTGAGCCACCATCTCGCCGCTCTGGTCAGAGCCTGTCGCACAAGGCAGGCACTGGGCCCCAGGAAGGCGGGCTGGTGGGTGGCTGTGCGATGAAGGAGGCCCTCCAGGGACATGCCTCCTGACCTCTGGGGACCTGCGACACCGCCCCCGCTCACCTCGCACCGACCACTGGCAACTCCTCGATCTGTGCACACACTTAAGGAGAAAGGGTGCCTCCGTGGGGGACAGAACGGGGGTAGCGGTGGTGCTTACAGGGACACAACGGACACCGCTGCGCACACACCTTGCGGGACGCTGGGGAGCTGCGCAGCGGCGGCATGCAAGGGGCGGCCAGCCGGTCCAGGTGGGCCATCACCACCACCGCCGTCTGCTGCAGGTCGATGGCGAGATCGTTGTCTTGTGGAAGAGTCAGGTACCGCAGAAAACTCTCGTTGGGGCTCAGCAGGCCAGACAGGAACTGAAGGGCAAAGTGAGCACGTGTCTTCAGAAACAGCACAGAGAACCAAAGTCAAACATAACCTCCACGACACTCACAATCCGGTGCTCAGAGGGACGCGTCACCTGTAAGCTGCTCCTTTGGGCACTCAGATGAGAAGGGACGCAGTGACACTTGTGCTATGTGCTCACACACTCGCTGCATCACTGCGCATCTCCCCTGCGCACCCCACACACGGCCCGGCCGCCTGCAGGCTCAGTCCCGAGGACCCTCAGAAGCATGCAGAGCAAGCGTCCTGGGGACAAAGCGCCACACCCGACCCGGCTCCGAAAACTGGAGACGAGCGCCACGTGTGTCTCCGTGAGTGCCGTGCGTGCCGGAGGCAACCGAACTTTCCTTGCACATTATTAATTCTAATTCTACGGCAGAACAGCCGTATCATTCCACAGATTGCAACGTGGCAGAAAAATGGGCTGAAACGTTACGACATAATGGTCTCTGCAAAGCCATCCCGCACTGCTAAAACGCAGCAGTCCAAGGGTTCAGACCCAGAACCCAGCAGGCCAGGCTCTGCCATCAGCCTCGGTGTCCTGGGAAACACACGCCCCGCACACACAGGGCCAACAGAGTGAGCCACGCTGTCCAGCTCTGGTTCGAACGTCCACTGCAAAGTGTGCGTGTCAGACGGCTCTGCACTGCTCGCGGGCCCGTCCCTCTGGCAACAGGCGCAGAGACCAGCGGGCAGCACGCACCGTCGCCGTGCAGGGCCCAAGCAAGCACATGCTGCATGCAAGGAGGCAGCCGGCGGGAGGACGTCAGGCAGGGAGGGGGCCTCGGACGCAGCCCCTCCCAGCAGATTGCGCCCCACCTCACGTTCCCAGGAGGTGCGGGCCCGCTCCGGTGCGAAGGCTGGCACCCCCCGCACCCCCGTCGCAGCCGAGGCTCAGGTAGCGCTGCCAGGAACAGGCACACGCGAAACCCGCAGCACGCGGGACAGTGCGCCATCAGGTTCACACAGGTCGCTCCGTCTACCCGACACGCAGCCCAGGACGAGCGCCTGAGCCCCCACCCACGCCAGGCTGGCCCTGGCCACTCTCTAGCTACTTGAAGAACCCCAATACGCTCAGGTGGTGATCCGCCACATGGTCTGCTACCCAGCCCATGACCTCCCACAGCTGTCCTATAACTGTCCCACCCGTGGAATCGCCAGACACACGCTCCCCACTAAAAACCACCACCAGTGGACAGGTGCTCTGGTCCCACTCACACAGGTGTCTTTCAAAGAAACGGAAAGAGAGACAGCTGCGTAGAGGCCAGGGCGGCTTGGCACTCACGTGCGTGTCGGCCTCGGCGTGCAGCGCGTCCTTGCCGCAGGTCATGCTCTGAAAGCGCTGCAGCAGCGGCAGCAGCGGGGCGCTGGTGCCCTGGGCCGCCCGCTCGTTGTCGGTCTCCTGCCTCCCGCTGCCCCACAGCTGCAGCAGCAGCAGCACGGCGGCCAGCATCTGGCTGCAAGAGAACGCGGCATCACTGTCCCGCGCAAGCAGGTGTGCTGTGCCCACCACGGAAACTAAAATCACGCCATCGAAACAATTCTGGGCAGTGAAATCCCTGACGCAGGATCTGAGCACAGGGCTGCGCCTTCCGTGGGCAAGAGATCTACGACGAGTTCTGAAGCCCAGGGGCACTTTCTGCGGGGAATTTCTAGGACCTTAACTCAATGGACTGAAACACTACTTTGAAAAAATTAAGAGGAGAACAAAGAACGGCTCCCAGACCACTGGAAGCTGCACACAAAAGGGAGCGAAGGGCCGTGCGCTGGGTCTGGCGGTTCTGGGCTCACGGAACCCCACGCAGTTGCTACGGCCCCTGAGGCGAAACGCCACCAACACTGAGGCGTTCGGACCGGCGGCCCTTCCCCGGGGCCCTGCCTGCCGCGCCCTCACCTCAGCGAGCCCCTCTGCACGGCCAGCTCCAGCAGGATGGCCAGGGCCAGGTGCTGGTCCTGCAGGGGGATGCTGCCCGGCCCTTTGGTGCCCGGCGTTCCGTGGACGTCCCTGAAATGACAGCAGTGGATGAAGGAACGAGACAACATCAGAGCTGAAAGACGGCACGTGAAAAATAACGCTAAGGTGTTACCTTAATCACATTCTCTCTCGAGAAACGTTTTAATATTTACGATCACGTTTCTGAGACTTGCTATTAAAATTTAATTAGAGATTTTAAAAGATCAAATTAACTTGCAAAGATGGTTTTATTAAACTATAATTACATTAAAAGACACATACCAAGTTTCTGTAACACAAAATTATATCATTGTTCAAATCATGAGTAGAAACACGCTTAGGTCTGCTTCCAGTTTCAGTGACATGTGACTAGAGAATCAACAATCCTACGAAACTGGAGAAGGGTCGATTTGAACAAGCACCAGAGAACCTGTAGGCAGAATCCCTATGCTTACTTTTACCTGTGATCAAAAAAACAACTTTAACTTTTCCTTGCTCCAATAATAATGTCTTCTGAACCAAGACAGGGAAGGGAGGACCTTCCAACATCGCCATTACATTTGAGTTTTTGAAATTAGTGTGAAGCCCATTTTCAGGGACCCCACTAAACCCAGTGGCAATATTTGTACCCACACTCCAAGGAGCTAATTCGCAGCCAATTGGCCCTAAGACCACAGGTGTCCCCAACCTGCTGGAAGGGACACAATAGTGACCTCTGGTGAAGGGAATGGGAAGGAACTCACTTTTCCTCTACGTGTCCCTGTGCTGCTAAGTTTTGTATTGAGTATAAGGGTTTTCTTTAAAAAATCATTGATGGGAAGGGGAAATTTAAAAAAATAAAACGTTAAGAAAAATTATGTATATGTAGTATGGAAAAATAAAATAAAAATAAACTGGCATAAAAAAATTAAGAAAAATACATAGCACGGAAGACCAGAGTCCAGGGTTTTTGTCACAGAAAAATGATTCATATTCGAATTTTATACACTAAGAAGACTGCGTGTAGATTTAAACATCTTCATCTTGAGTGGCTGCTTAGTCCCACGCTGTCTGAGCCAACACTCGTCACACAAACGGTGGCATCCACGTTCTGAGAGGTGCTCCAACACTTTATGAATGATAGCCCCAAATCACAGAACGTCTGAGGTTAACCAGAAATACCTCTTTCACGTGCCACCCGACTCGCGATGACAGCTTGGGGCCTCCGAAGTCCCACCTCCGGAAAGCCGGGCCCCGCGATCTGGAGCCAGCGCCGGGTCCTCAGCTCCAGAGGAGGGACAGCGACACCTGAGCACGTCCGAGCCACGCGGGTGTCGACGGGATGGGGAGACTCACCCGGTCACGACGGACCTCAGGAAGCGGGCTGCTCTCTCCACCACCTCCAGCCACACGGAGGACACCGTGCTCTCGTCGAAGAGCGAGGCCTCAGGCAGGGCTCGCAGCGCATCCAGCGACTCCTGCAGCAGCTCGCTGCACAGGTCTGCGTCCTCCCCTGGACACACGCACACGTCAGTGCTGGCTGGCGGAGCTGCTGTCACAGGCTCAGTCCCCACCTTCCTCTCAGGGCTACTGCCGGGACCCAAGGGACTGACCGTGACGCAGCAGCCCCAAGCCAGCCAGGAGTTTTGGCCCCGCTCCCCGGAGGGCACGTCAGTACTCGGGCCCTGGGGTGGATCTTACACCCTTTTCTTTAAGACGAAGCCCAACCCCAAAAGGCCGAGCGGACTCTGAAGCCTGTCATTCACAAAAAGGAAGGGCGGCCCCAGCAGCACGGCGCCCTGGCCCAGTGACACGCGGTGGTGGGCAGCGGGCACGTACCTGAGCGCCAGGCCCTGCGCAGGAACGCGAAGGCAAAGGACAGAGCTGCCCGGGAGCCGACTCTCGCGAGTCCTTCCACCCCTTTGCCCGTGGGCCGGACACTGCGGACAATACATGTGGGGTGACAGCTGATCAGTCAGAGGGACGGCAAACGCTGAATCAAATCAGCCGTAGGGAAGGCCTGGTGCCAAAGTGTGTCCTGGGCTCTCCAAGTGACAGGTCACAAGTGACTTTTACTTTCATTTTTTAAAAACTTTTACTAAATGTCCTTTGTAAATGATGCACACACCGTAAAATCTCAAGACGTCCTTCGCCAGGTGAACGGTAAGCCCAGCGTGGCACAGCCACAGCGTGGAGTCCCGCCCAGCAAGGCTGACCCGTGCAGGCACCTGGAGGGCTCTCCAGGGAGTGCTGCTGAGTGGGAAAAGCCCCCCCAAGAGGTGACAGGACAGACAGGGGAACAGAGCAGTGGCTGCCAGGATCTGCGGCAGGGGGAAGGCAAAGGAGGCGAGTGTAGCTATGAAAAGGGTTCTTGTCCCGTACCCCGACTGTGGCAGTGGCGGAAGAAATCTACACTTGTGATAAAATCGAGAGTCCAGAGACCGGGACTCTGAGCCGGGCTGGTCACCACCTCAAAGCCCACACGCTAGTTGTGATGCTGCCTGCGAGTGGCTCCCCCGGAAAAACGGGGTGGAGGGTGGAGCGGACCTCTCCGTACTGTTCCGTGTAACTGCAGATGAAGCCATGATTATCTCACAATGAGATTTTTTTTTAATAGAGGCATTTCCTCTATCTAACGAAAAACAGATGTCAATTAATCCATCTACCCATAATTATGTCGCCACAAAGGAAAGAGCACAGAAAGAGCGGCTGGGCTCTCAGCGACTCTGCGTCTTAGGGAATTCAGTGGGAGTCAACCAACACAGGCGCCTGGATAACGAGGCTGTGCTTCCCCGGCTTCTTCCTGTGTCCTGTACTCCCCCGTGCTTGACAGGGAGTAAAGGTCAATATTACAATCAACTAAAACCCACCCTCCTGACCATATGAAATATGAATCATATCTGGAAATCTTTCAGTCCAGCCTGCTGTGAACAAACATCTGACAGCAGCACACCAGACAAATGCGGTTTCACACAAACCTTAAGCATTCTAAAGGCTGTTAATTATTGCCTCAGAGAAAGTCTGCTGATGTATATACCAATGTTAAAAATCATATGCCTAACAGCATTGCTTGTAAAAAAAGAGTAAGAAAATCATATTAGGAAGAAAAAAAGCACGCAAACTTATCAGGCACTAAATGTCACAATCTGACTACTCCCTGTCCCGCAGCAAAACAAAACAAATATGATGTTCAGATCCTATTTTCAAATCTAGACGTACTGATCCAAACCTTTGGCAGCTTCTACAGAAACTGACAGAAGTCTGTGAAATAATGGCACCGATTACACAGCAGAGCCGGTTACTACATGAGCAGTCACGCTCCAGATTACATAAAACATTCAAAAACGAAAAGCAATGATAAAGTTATAAAAAGACAAAAGTGGAACTATACTGAAAGCCTCAATCAAACTCCCGTGGACAAAGCAACCTGAATCTTATATTTTGCTGGCATCTGAACTTCTGCAGCATTTTGTTACCTTTTTTTGTCCACGGGAGGCAGAGAAATGCTGCTGCTTTTCCACTTAACCTTGACATTCTCCTGGAAAACGGTTCTACTCAAGGCGATGAAATAACGTTCCAAGATGACCAGCCTCTGCTTGAGTGTCAGCGCTGAGAGGGTGCTGGTGGCCAACTGCACGGCCAGGGCGTGCTGCTCCTTCACCAGCGCGGAAAGGCACTCCTTCAGCTCGTTTGCATCTGGAAGACAGGAAATGCCCCGCCTCTCAGTGCCCTGCGCGCAGCCTGTGCAGCCTGCAGTCGTGTTAACGCGCACTCCCAGGTCACACCAGAGCGCCCAGCACGTGCCCAGGACGGCCAGCACTTCGCATACATCGACGGCCCTCACAGTCGCAATCGAGAGGTTTGTGAGCTTTATGGAGGAAAAAACCAAGACACAGACAACTTGCCCACGGTCACCCAGATGAGTGTGACATGTGGGACAGACTGCCCTCGCCATGATGGTATACTGCCTCCCTCTAAACGCTGTGTTAACTTTGTAACACAAAATTATCAGTAGCACTTTTCCTAAGCAGAGAGAAAAATTCTACCCATTATTTTCATGTTATGAAACCAAATTCTGTTTTTGAGGGAGTGAAAGAAAATTTTTTTTATATATATTCTTTTTATAACTGAATTTTATATTGTTTACCTGCATTTTCTACTTTAAAAAGTAAAGTTACAAAAAGCAGGTATGGACATATTTAATAGCAGACAAAACAGAATTCAGTATGAAAAGCATGAGACAGACAAACAAATATTATATGATTCCACCCGACGTGAGGTCACGAGACCAGTCCAAACCCTAAAGAGAGAAAGTCGAATGGTGGTTTCTGGGGCCTGAGACAGACGAAAGGGGAGCTACAGTCTGACAGGACGGAGTCTCAGTGTGGGAAGATGAAGGAGTTTGGAAATGGACAGTCGTGACAGGTGCACAGCAGTGTGAACATACTTAACGTCACTGAACTGTCACTGAAAAATGGTTGAAATGGTAAATTGCATATTATAAATAGTTTACCACAAGATAAAACCTTTATGTTAAATTTTTTAACATTCTATGACGTGCAGAAAGGTGGGGCCCGGTCACCCTCCAAAGCCCGAGAACCCCACGGCCACCGGACCTGGCTGCCTGCCCCACACCCAGCTCTCCACGATAGACTTGGCTCTACGTGCAGGTGTGGGAGTGTCTTCTTCATCCTTTTTCTCTTTGTCATTCCCATCTTCCTTCTTTGTTCCACTTTGAGTATCAACACCATCATCTGGAAAATTAAAAAAAAAATTTAAATCTGTAAATTGCTTTTCGTTGTCAGTCGCTTTGCGAAGGTCCCTCCCATAAATAGAAAAGTTCAAGTTACAACACACATCGTTAGCTAAATGATAATTCTTTAATTACAGGAATGATCACCGTTGACAGGTGCAGTGCAGTTCACGAGGGAGGAACTGCCCAGTGTCCCCTGCTTCTGAATGCTCATTCTCAGCAGCGCACGCAGCAGCCCCGACTCCCAACGGACAAGCAGACGTGACACGCTCTTTGAAAAGCAAGTACCATCAGCGGGGTCTTGGAAAAGTGCTAGAAATGCACATTTCCGGCCCAGTGCCAACTCTAAGGGATTAGAAACTCTGGGGGTAGGACCAGCCATGGGTATCTGACTGGGGCGCACCAGGGGAGAACCCCTGAGCTAAAGAATCAGGATTTAGCTCTTTTTCAAAATCACTAGGGTTAGCCAAGGCAAGACATATTTCGAAACTTAAAAGAAATATTAACTGGAGGTGAGACATCAGAGGAAAGACGCACAGTGAGTGCTTTTAAGCCTTCACTGCACATATGAAATGCACACAGAACACTGAAATCCAGACAGCCTGTAAGACTACCATCGAGACCACAATCCCCAAAGCGAAAACAAAGCTTCACAGAGTTATGCCCAGACACTGTGATTTTCTGTAGCACATCCCGAAATTTCCTTAAAATGCAATGTACACAGGTCTCTGCAAAATGAGAAATACTAATTAAAGACTCTTACCTTTTCTAGGAGGAAGGTCTCCGTTCTGGGTTGATTCTGCGCCAGTATATACAATTTCTCCATCTCTAACCATCTCATTCCACAGACCACAGAGCCCATCCCTTGTGAACGCAAGCTGGCAATGACAAGTGATATGAACTTACAGAGTGATCATACACACAATGCAATTCCTAAAGAATGATATGGAAAAAACTCATTTCCTCTTATTCAGTCACTCAACATTTAATGAAAATTATCCCAATACATGTGGTTAAGTGAAGAAAACACAGCACAGAACAGTGTATATACTATGCTAACTTTTGCTGAAGGTCCAAGAAAAGACACACGACGCACGTGCTGTGCAAAGAAAAACCAGAACAACAAAGATCACCTAGGCGGAGCTGTGAAGGGGTGCATGGATGGAAGGCAGCAAGATCTTGAGAACACCTTATATATTTTCACTTCTAAACCATATAAATGATTACCATCTTCAAAGCTAAAATTAAATCATAAAAAGCAAAAATCTACATTTGCGAACAAGCAAATTAACCTATGTCTATCAAAAACAAAAGTATTGCAAGGGCCTGTTGAACTATACATCTTGAGCTGGACGTACTCAAGGAAAAAAGAAACCTTAAACATTACACATTGGTCTTACTGATAATCACAACATCGACTAGAAAGGTTTTGAACTATTTCATGTTATACTATCCGATAAAGCGATGCTAACATAATGAAAAGCATGTTTATGATAAAATATGCCAGTGTTAGTAGAAACTACAGTTTCAGTGTGAGAGTGAGAAAGGTCAAAGACACCTTGGAGGACGGCCTGCATCGCAAACCTCAGTGTGAGCTGTGTTAGAATCATCTGCGCGCCCGTCTTCGGGAAGGAACTCGAACTGGGGGCACACAAACAGCGGTAAACGCACCCAGCACCCAGTACTGGTTTCCAAGTCCCGCTTCCCACTCAAGGACTCCGGCTGATGGGAGGGCCAGCACAGACAAATGAGCCTGGAGGATCTTGTCCGTACCGAAAAAGCTGCTCAGAGCCCGATGGGGACCACTGGCCAAATTGGAACAAGTTACAGCATCAAAATACAAAACTGTGGTGGACTGCCGAAGTAAATAAAACACATCAGCCTATAGTGGACGGTCTGCATCTGGGAGTCAGCAAGGCTTCCAGAGCAACCGGCCAGCGAGGCCCAGGGCCCAGCAGATGCCCAGAGAGGCTCCCCGCTGAGAACCGCAGGCACAAGGGAAGATGCAACAGGCACACAAGACACCGAAATGGACTCCTCCTTCTGCACATCTTTCGGTGGAAGGCCAAGGGACCCCCGCTCGCTAGTTCTCGTCACCGTCCCAGCACATCCCACCCTCACGAATCAGGCACTGTGCCCAGTCTCGGTGCCGTCAATCCGAGCGAGAACGGAGGGCGCTCTGCGAGCAGCCACAGTACCGCTGGGACGCTGGCGACGCCTCCTAGGAACTGAGGAGACAGAAACCAGCCGTGGACTCGCATCAGCAGCACTCGAAGTACAAGGCGCAGGCATGAACGCGGTTCCCAACCTTCGTGGCCCCAGGACCAGTGCTCCTAGGGGAGTCTAACGCCGACAACCTGAGGCGGGCTGAGGCCGTGATGCTGGTGTTGGGGGGCGGCTGTGGGTGCAGAAGCTTCGCTCGCTCGCCCAGTGCTCACCTGCTGGGCGGCCCGGGTCCTGACAGGCCACGGACTGGCTCCGGTTCCCTGGCTGGGGACCCGTCGTGAAGGATTCGAGGCAGGAGGAACGTGACTAAGGGAACACGAAGCCAGCTTCCCCAGAGGAGGGCCTGAGAGCGCTAGGCCGCGGAAGGAGCAGTGCAGCCCCCGGGAGAATGTCCCCGGGCACTGGGAGGCAAGCGCAGGGTCCCGAGGAGAACGACGCCGGGAAACTGGAAACAAGGTGCTGTGAGAACAGCCTACGCAGGAGAGGAAGACCCCTCCACCTGTCAGTGTAAGAGAACGTGTGCCACTGTCTGTCGTCGACGTGTCCTAACTCACAAAGATGTCCCCAGTGCGTGAGGGTGAAGGTTTACGTTTTCTTTAACTTTCATTGTACCGATCGCAGACGCTCCTGATCAGCATCATTTGGTCGTAGGACCCTTTCCATCTGCCTCACACCTCTGGAGTGACACAGCAGTAAACGCATTTTCACCCTAAACAAAGCCAGCAAGGGGGAGTAAAAACAGGCCCAGTTTTGAAAGACAGTAAACAGGTTGAACGACTTGACCAAGGTCACACAACACCAAGGCTGCCAGAGGCCGGGCTGGGGAAGAGGTCCAAGTTCCAGCTTGTTCTTTCTCACCAAAGTCGGGACATGCAGAGAGGATGCCCGGGAGAACCGTGCGGTCCCCCTCGTGGGTGCTACCGACACCTGAACAGCAAAGAGCGTGGGCGGGCCAACCCACGAGGTATGCATTAAAATGACCACCTCAGAACTGTATCGTTACACAAGGTAACCCAAAACAGAACATGCCGAGTCAACACATGGCATTCTGATGCACCACAGGTTAGAAGATGTTTATTTTTCTGTTTTAAAATGTGTCTTAACTGTATTCTGTTCAAATATTTGCACATGACAAAAGTAAAGGTCTCCACCTTTTCTTGCTAGCCTCGCAGAAAAAACAACTAACTCAGCACCTACTGAACACGGTACACACTGCAGTTTCAAAAAACTGTAAGAACAGATTTCTCCAGCAACTGGGAAGGTCAAGCAGGGGAACGTAAAGTACATCTGTCTAAAGATGTCAAGGCAGCCAGAAGGGGCAGCCTGAGACCCGAGAGAGGCCAGCCAGGGCCGCAGGTGTCTGGCATCTCTGCGAGAGGACCAAGAACTGAGCGGAACCACTGCCAGGCAGGCTGGCGCCAGCGTCCCCACGGGGCAGGGCCTGGCAGACACTCCGCGCTTTGAGCGGGACCTCGGGGCCACACACACCACAAGTCGAGGGAGGAGGAGGCCGATCGCCCTCCCGGGGGGCCTGGTCTCTCCCGACGGCTCTACAGCGGCCTGCGGCTGCTGGCGTTGCTGACTGGCTGGGTCTTCTGTGGAGGTGGCTGCTGTCACCCAGAGCCTCAGAAAATCATGACAAACTCCATACACAGTATCTGGAGCTCAAACAGAAATTACAGTGGGTGAGACAAAACCATGGGACTGAAAAATTTAAAAAAAAAAATACAAAAAACCAGAAGACGACAGAAACAGGTTGTAAGAGTGGGTCCAGAAAACAGAAATGGAGGCACAGACTTTGTCCTGGGAGCCCGAGCAATGGGTTAACGTGCTGACGCTACTTGTCAGATGTCAGACCAGGGCCGTGAGGGAAGGGGACGGGAAGACAGGACAAGGCACCCGTGACGCCCATGGCACAGCTTGTCACTACAGGGGCCAGCGAACTACAACCCGGCCACAGGTCAAATCTGGCCCACCACCTGATCTTATGTGACCCACACTACGAATGCTTTCTACAGTTTTCAATATTTAAATAAGAGAAGGAAAACATTTCAAGACACGTGAAAATTACGACATCCAGAGTTCAGCACACACAGTTTTACTGGAACCCGGCCACGCTCACTTCTTTACGTACTGTCTGCGGCTGCTTTCACGTGCCAACGCAGAGGTGACTAGTAGTAGTCCAGGGAACACACGGCCCACAGAAGTATGTGTTACGTGGCCCATTCCAGGCTTTCCGCCTGCGTGACGGCACCCCACAGAGAGCCGCTGCCCTGCAGACACACTCACTAGGCATGCGGGGCTCTTCTGAAGGCTGGCACGATGAACCCGCACGACAGTCCAAGGAGGGAAGGAAAAAGGGGGGATGAAAATACCCAGTTTCCTTATCTTCCGGTGAGCATTCACCCCACAGGGAGCTCCCTCCATCTTCCAGGCTGTGTCATTGGCTCTGCTGTCGGCAGTGGGATGCCATAACCCACACCCCGCTGTGCGACATGACGTCCAAAGCTGAAAGCAGACAGCTCCCCATCACACCAAGCACCGGGCAGAACCCGGAGAGGGCCAGACAAATTAGCCCGGGACTGGACACTGGGCTAGAGCACCCCGACAAGCCGGACGATCAAGCCTGGAAAAGGTCGAGTAACTTACTGCAACAGAGAAAACTAGTGATGCTCAAAGAAACCAAACAGAACCAGCACCGACTAACAGTATTTATCAAGTCCAGCCTCAACAAGAATTACCAGGCGTGCGAACATGCCCATAACCGGAGCCATCGATCACAGAAACGAATCCAGAAATGACAGAGATGACAGAATAAGCAGACAAGAACATTAAAAGCTCCGTTACAGACGTGCGCCAACTGCTCACAAAGAAGGAGACATACACAGGATGACAAGTGAAACGGAAGACGTAAAAAGGACCCGAAAAGCCTTCCTACAGATAAAACACACATCAAAGCAGAAACTTCGATGCACAGCATTAGATTAGATACGCAGAACAGTGTGCACCCGCCACGCGTGCTCCCTCTAACACTCACGCACTCCAGGCTCTGCACATAGCGACAGACTTATGGCCCACCATCTTCCTGGCGATCTGCCGTCAGCAGTCACCTGACAATCTGTGTCCATCCGATTCCTCAGGAAGCAGTATTTCCTGAGTTCTCGCTCCCTGATAAGTTTGTGCCAGAACATAAAATCCTGGGCTCCCATTTGTCTTGGGTGCCTGAAATATGTTACTCAATTTCAATTTTCTTCTGCATAAAGCCTCTTGTCAAAGTCTAATAGTAAACTTGTTTCCTTTCCCTTCTAACTATTATTGATCTTTTCCAAGACCAAAGTTAAAAGTCAGTTTCTTGAAAACTGACAAAATGTATCAACCCCACACAAGACTGATACAAAATATAAAGATGCAAATAACCAAATCATGAATAAAGCCATGAAAGATATCACAAGTCATCATGAACATCAATTACGTAACCTGTATTTACAAAATTCTTTTATTTCTACACCTTATCAACTGTTAAACATGAGAATATAATTTACCAAGATGTTCATGTTTTCTAACCTACTGATATTTCTAAGCATCAAGTGACAATATATACATTTAATAATTTTAATCTTAAAAGCTAACTTGTACGCTTCATCATTTAAATGATGCTTAGAAGAAACAAATAAATAGTCCAAGTTTAATCACTGATGTTCTACAACTGTGATGGACCTCAAGAGCATTACGTTGAATGAACAAAGCCCATCTCAAAAGGTCACATGCTATACAATGTTCTCGTGACGACAAAATTATAGAGATGGAGAACAGATTAGTGACTGCCAGGGGTCAGTGATGGCGGGGGGAGGAGAGTGTGACCGCAAAGGGAGAGCCCTGTGGGTGATGGAACAGTTCTGGATCTTCAGAGTGGCGGTGGTTACACAGACAGACGTGTGACAGAGCGGCCTATGCGCACACAGTACCACCAGTGTCAGCCTCCTGGTTTTGATGTTGCATGAGATGTCACCACTGGGGCAGACTGGATAAAGAGAATGAAGTGATCTCCCGACTTTCTTTGCAACTTCCCGTGTGTATTATTATTTCAAAACAAAAAGTTTTTAAAAATTGCTTCACACATCTAATTCATGCTCCACTTCAAAATCCCAAAAATAGAAACCATAGGAAATTCATCTGAGTACAGCTTATGCAACACGGAACAGGATAACGCCATTCTTGGACCCTCAGCCTTACGTCAAGAACAGGTACCACATCCTATTTTTTACAGCTCCTTGGCTTAATTGCCTCTGGTGTACTGAAAACCTACCAAGCGCACCAGGCAGGGCTCTGACTGTAAATATAAAAATGTTACTGCAGTAAATGGAGCTAACACTCTTAGCTCTGTATTTTATTATCTCTTCCAGAGAGCTGTAAAGGAAAACAGGGCAATTCAAGGGTCTCCACACAACAATCTGAGTGAAGAAATAACAAGCATTCGATAAGCAAAACCAGGCACGCGCCCGCCACGCGATGGGCGCAGGGCACAGGCCTGACGCATTGAAAGAAAGTCTAGGACCACCGTCTGTGCTCTTAATAATACGCACATATAAAGTTATAGTCCCCAAAACCTTTTCCTTTCCAAGGTCACGAAAGACCTCTAGGGCATTCATTTCAAACAGAAACAGCTGTAGAAAGTAGATTTTCTAAATCCCGTGACTAAGAAATGTGTTTCTGCCCCCACCTGTTAGTCATTCACCAGGTGTCAATTCTGTTCCCAACACAAAGCCCCAATGATGGGACATTTCCCACTCCAAGTGGGATGGACATCCAAGCAAGACAGGGTCAGACCTGTGCGTGTGAGACCTGCACCCTAACGTGTGTCTGCAGCAGGTTCCCAAGGTGAAGCTCTAAGAACTCCTCAAGCAAAACAGCAGCGTCCATTCCTCACATTTAACACCAGTACTGACGAAATTATGTAAAAAAAAGGTCAGAAATCACTTTTTCCTTGACACTCACTAGCTTCAACCCCCATGACACATTTTTCCTTTGATGAACCGTCCAAAACCTATGTCTCTTCACTTACGAGGAGTAATTAAAACACAGCTATACACAAGCTGTAAAAACAGCAATAAAAACTATACAATAACAGGTACACGTGAAGTTACAGGAAATAAACCTGTTTCTCTCAAGACCTGATTTGCAGGCCCCTCCGTACCCCAGGGAACGCCTGAACCGGAAATTTAAACGTGGAGGGAGGAACGGCGAGCGGCGTGTCCAAACCCCACCTGTATGTCTGTTTTCAGCCATTTGGAGTCCAGTCGGGCCTGGGCGGCCAAGCAGAAGGATTCCGAGGGCATCTTCCCTGCGGCCCCTCCCGCTGTCAGACCTGCAGGGAAAACGGAAACGCTGAAGCCCTGGCGCTGGCAGCACTTCACGGAGACCCTCCCGCAAGGTTCAATGCGGCAGAGAGGGGGACGCAAGGGGGGCGAGGGACAGCGCGGGGAGGGAAGGACGGGGACAGGCGGAGACCAGGGGAGGCCTACTTCCGACGCGGGTCGGGCCACGCGCGGTATTCGCCTGGTGGCCGCGCCGGGGAGACCTTGAGAACGCACGGTCACTGGGGACCGGACCACAGTGTCATCCCCTTCGCTTCGCCCCAAACGTAAACACCAGAACAAGAGGCCCGCGTTAGGCCGCCGACGACGGCGGAGTGCATCTGCCCCGTAACCCGCCCCAGGGAGTGCTGCGCGACACATGTCACCAGAACATTTTCCTCAGAAAAACCCAAAACAATAATCACTTGGAAATGGAAGCAGCCGGAGCCGCGCGCCGCGGACGACCCGCGCAGGCCCAGGTCCGGCAGCCGCGCCAACGCCCGCGGCGCCCCGACTCGGCCCAGCCCCGGGCCCCGGCCCCGGCCCCGGCCGTCGTCGCCGCCCTGGAGAGGAGGACCTGACGCGCGCGGGCCCGGTCCCCTCGCTCGCGCGGCGTGCGGACGCGGCCTCCAAGCCGCCGCTGGCGCCGCCCGCGCCTGAGATCCCGGCACCTCCCGCGGCCGGGGGCGGGACACCGCCCCCGCGTCCAGCCAATCGCAGCGAGCCTGCGCCGCGGGCCGAGCCAATGGGGAAGAGGAGCCCCGTCGCCCCTCCCCCGGGCCCTCAGGCTGCCTTCAATTCCGCTCAGTTTCTCCCGGGGCGCACCTCTTGCGGTCGGGGCCAACCGCAGGCGCCGGGAGGCGGGACTTCCGCCGCACGCACGCACGCACGCACTCCCGGAAAAACCCGGTGAGCCTTTCAGAGGAGGCTACTCCCGGGCAGCACGGCTGAGATGAGGGCGCAGCGCGTGACTGACTGCAACTAAAACCCTGGGCGGGGTACTGGGACAATCTGGTGGCAGGGGAGTGGAAACGGAAATCAGAACTTCCGGTCCCACTGAACCAGTGGCCGTAAAACAAATCTTAACAAGAATTTTGAAACACTTGAAGTCGTAAGAAGTATATTCTCTGAATATAAAGAAATTTAAAAAATAATACCAGTTCTACACTAACGCTTCTAAAAATTGAAGGGGAGTGAACATTTTCATTCTATAAGCCCAGCATTATCCTGATAAGAAAAGCAGAAAAGGACAAGAAATCTTAAAAGCAATATCCCTGATAAACATAGAAGCAAAGTTTCTTAGCTAAGTTTTTGCAAATAGATTGTAACCATTAATAGAACGGATAATACATCATAACTAAGTGGTGTTTATCCCAAGAATTCAAGATTGATTTTAACACTGAAAGCTAAGTGTAATTCTCCATGAGATCGTCTCAATAGATGCAGAAAATGCTCTTGACAAAATCCAACATTTCAGAAAAACTCAGCAAACTCAGGAAGAGAAGGGACTGCTCATCTATGAAAACCTATACACAAGCCAAAACAGTCTTAAAAAAAAAAAAAGGTAGAGAACACACCCTCCCTAATAGCAAAACTTACTGCAAAACTACAGTAAACAAAACAGTGTAGTACTTCCGTAAGGACGGACAATAGTTCAAAGGAATAGAATACAGACCCAGAAATAAACTCTCACATGTTTAGTCAATTGATTTCTGACAAGGGTACCAAGACTATTCAATGGTGAAAGGACAGTCTTTTTGATAAATGATACGGGGCAAACTGGATATCCAAATGCAAAAGAATGACGATGAATCCTTTACACCATATGTAAAAATTAACTCAAAATGAATCAAACCTAAACATAAGAACTAAAAGTACAAAACTCTTAGAAGAATGCAGCAGGAAAGCTCTATGATACCGGATTTATCAATGATTCCTTAGATGTGACATCGAAAGCACAAGCAACAACCAAAAACTACATACATAAATTGAATAAATTAAAAACTTTGAATATATCTAATCTTATTAAGGATGCTACTTCTCTATTACCCCCATCTCCACCCTGAACCCTGTGAAACTTAAAGACTGTCATCAGCAACACCTTTGATTTATTTTGCAATATTCTCATCACGTTACTTTCTAATGAACGCCCCCCTCCCCCATGAAGTGAGTCCCTGCCACTTTTAAACCATTATTCCTTCTGCTTCCATTTAGAACAACTTCTCTGCAACACTTGCTATTAGATTATACCATCCTCTGTTCCTGATTGCAATAATCCCAAGTCCTTCGCCCCTTGTCCTACGCTCACTGAAGATTTAATCTCTTGGCTCATGACTTCTAGATAAACAACAACCAAGAGAATGTGTGGCAAATAGACTTGCCTTTTAAGAAATACTAATGGAAGTCCTTCAGGCTGAAATAAAAGGACACTAGATAGTAACTGGAATCCACATGAAAAAATAAAGAGCACTCATAAAAGTAACTACATAAGTAAGAATAAAAAAAATAGAGATGTCTTTTTGTTTAAAACTCCTCCTCCCAATCTGATTTAAAACACAACTGCAAAAAGCAGTAGTTATACTTCTATGTGGATGGGCACGGAATGTATAAGGATGTAATTAAATGACAACGATAGTGCACAAAACAAACAATAAGACAAGGATGTCTGCTCTTTTTCTCATAGTCAACAGATTCAACATGAGTTTCCAGCTGGGGCATTTAGGTATAAAAAAGAAAGGCAACCTGATTGGAAAAGAAGTAAAACTTTTTGCAGACGAACTGAGCTTTATATGAGAAATCTTAAGCAATCTACTAAAAATGTATTAGAGCTCATTCACCAGGTCAGCAAGATCGTAGGATACAAAATCAATATTTAAAAATTAAAATGAAGTGGAGAGACAATTAGCCTATAACAGTATGAGTCGACGAAGGGTTGCTCTGAGGGATTCTCTGGCTAGTTTTCTCCGGACAGCCAAGGAAACTGCCAGGGCAGTGGGCTGACAGCCGGCAGCAGCCAACCCTGCCGCAGCTGGGGGGAAATGGCTAGAGCATCCAACAGGGGGCAGCAAACTACCAGCTTTGTGGATCATCCACCACACCAAGGACAGCGACGTTTTCCGAAAAGAGCCAGATGTGAATATTTTAGGCTTAGCCAGCCTTCCAGATGTCTGATCTTGAAGCATGAGAGAAGCCATAGACAGTATATGAAGGAATGAATGTAATTCTATTCCGTTAAAACGTTAAAAACACTCTGGTGTCAGCTTTGGTCCACAAAGTTTTCCGACCCTGCTCTACCCTTAGAACATAAAACAGTAAAAGAAAGCAGAATAACCCCCTCAGGTGTGGGAGACGGCTGAGCTGCAGAAAGGTTGGCAGCTGCCAACCACCTAGGTCTTGGCCTGGGAGATGGTCACCCAGAGATTCACTTCATAACCCTACTTCGTTCCGCTATTTATGTTTTATGTATTTTCTGTATGTCTTACATTTCACAATAAAAAAGTATTTAAAAAGAAATAACAGGTATGCACAGTCAAAGGCACTTAAATTTCACTTCCCACAAAGAATCCTTTCTTCTTACCTCTGCGGAAATGCCGGGAGGGTTTTGGGGACGGGCACCAAATGTCGCATGGGACACACGCGAGGAAAGTATCTGTTCATCTGACATGCAAACTTAACCGGCCGTCCTGTATAGTTTTATTTGCCAAATCTGGGAACCCCACACGAACCTCCCTTCCCCGAACCCGCTTCCTCACATCCGCCCCCTCCTACGCCCCTTTATCTTAACGGCCCCTCCCATTCACTCCCCTCCTCTGCACCCTCACCCTCCCTTAGCCTGGTACCCACCCTGCGGGGACCGGTTCCGCGGCGCCCGGAACCGTCCCCAAGGTCCCTGCACCGTCCGGGCTCCGCGGATCCCCGGGCCCCGCCCCCCCGGTCCCCTCCCCGGCCCGGTCCCCGCCCCCCAGCCCCGCGGGCGCGGCGCGCAGGCGCAGGCGCTCAGGGCGGCGCGGGCGGAATGGGGACTGCGGCGGCGGCAGCGGCGACCGGGGAGGGGGCGCGCAGCCCGAGCCCCGCCGCCGTGTCGCTCGGCCTGGGCGTGGCCGTGGTGTCCAGCCTGGTGAACGGCTCCACGTTCGTGCTGCAGAAGAAGGGCATCGTGCGCGCCAAGCGGCGAGGTAGGGCGGGCCGGTGGGGGTGGCGGAGCAGCGCGCCCCTCGCGGGGTCCGCGTCCCCGCTTGAGCTGCCCGCGGCCGGGACCGGGTGCGGCACCCCGGAGGCGCGGGCACCGACGCGGCCGTGCGCGCCCGAAGCGTCCACCGGCAGCTCGGCCAGCCGCCCGGGGGTCACCTGGCGCGCCCGGAGCGACGGTCGCGTCGCCGCCGCCGCTGCTGTGGTCCCTTCCCAGAGTCTAGAGAGGCCTTGTTCAGGGTACAGGGGTTCTCCAGCCGACTGTCCCCCCTGCCCAGACCTTCCGTCTGGTGGGAGCCCCCCCCCCCCGTCCCTGTCGCCTGCATCCTCCCGCTGCTAGGGAAAGCCCCCTGTTCACCTTGTCCCCGAAATGGTCGGAGCCCAGTGACTGCCCACGGGAGCGACAGGCCTCCTGCCTAGGCTGCGCTTGGAGGAGGGAGACCTCTGCTGTCGCACTGCTTGCAGTGGCGGTGCCGGGCACCACTGAGGACAGCATCCTGGGCAGGCTGGGGCCGGGCGGCCACCAAGTGACAGGCCTGTGCTTTCCCGCGGCTTCTGTCCGGGAGCCATCAGAGTACAAGTGATGGCCCTGTGAGAAAACGCAGGGTAGATTAATAACCCCAGGAAGGGCCTGCGAGCATTCCCTGGGGGGCCAGCAGCGAGAGGCACTCCTTGGAATGTGCAGGGCAAGGGTGCAGCCGAGTTCCTGGCGGCATGTCACTCTGTGCCAAGAGGAGCCTGGGACCGTTCACCCAACCGCAAGATGGAGCAGGAAACTGAAAACGAAACCCGCGACCGGGGCCGAGAAAGTCTTGTGGGCTGTCAGCTGTGTTCACACTCGGGAATACAATATATGTGAAATAAAATTTGCCATTTTAACCATTTGTAACTGTGCAGTCCAATAGCGTCAAGATTTTTTTCATAACCTCTGCTCTGCTTCTGCTCCATGGATGCGACTGCTCCAGGCACCTGGTCAAGCACACCTGCAAGGCAGCTGTCCTGTTCTGGCGGGCTGTCCCGCCTGGCGCAGAGCCCCCGCTGCGCACCTGTGTTGTAGCACGATCCAGAATTTCATTTTTTAAGGCCTAGTAATAGTCCGCGTTGTACTGTTTACTGCTGTTTCGTTTGTGATAACAGAAATAATCCCCTTGTATTTTGTTTATCCAGTCGTTTATCCATTCACGCACTCAGAGACACTTGGGTTGACTATTGTGAACAGCACTGCTGTGAATGTGAGCGTGCACGCCCGGAATTTCAGTTCTTTCAGGTCTATACCCAGAAGTGGAATCGCTGGCTCGGACGGTGATTCCCTGACTTTCCGAGGAGTGGCCACTGCTTTCCATGTGGCTGCACTGTTTTTCGTTATTACCAGCAAAGCACGAAGGGTCCAGTTTCTCCACATCCTCACCAGCACGGTTTTCATTTTAGTACCAGTTCTCCTGATGGGTATAGGTGATATTTCATCATGATTCAGACCTGCGTCTTCCTAACGATAGTGGTCTGGGGCAGCTCCTCGTGTTTTTGCTGATTTGCTTATCTTCTTTGGCAAAATGTCCCTTCGGGTTTTGGGCCCATTAAAATTTTGTCTCGTGCTTTTCTGTTGACAGTGGACATTTTAAGTCCTGTCTGGCAGCAGCTCCTGCTACCGACTCCTCCCTTTCCCTGTGAATTGTTTGCTCGTTTCCTTGTTTAGTGACTAGACCGGTTTGGGGAGAAGGAGTGGGTCTCAGCTCACCTGCTAAAGACTCTTGTTCTTACTGCAATTTAGAAGGTTTTCTGGAGTAGATGTTTCTTCGTGTGCTGCATGCGCATAGGACAATTTCCAGAGACGCAAAGACTTAACTCTGCATTCACCCGTGGTGGCTTTTCTGGGAACTGGTCCGCAGGGCTGCGCACACCGGCCCTTCGAACATCATGCCTTTCCTTTTTAAGTACCCAGCATGCATGCGTTTTTTGGGGATAGGGCCATTCTGTTAAATGGACGCGGGGTGGCGATCACACCAGAAATTGAACGCGGATTCGTGCTAATAGCCTCTCGAGAACTGGTCCATTGGGCTAACTTAGGCTCGGCTCTACTTCCTGATCATAGGACAACATGGGCCACATTTGCATCAGACATACTCAGAGCGACACAGGACAGGAGTCAGAGCTGCCGCAGGTGGTGCCAAAGCCGCCTGGCTGTACCTGCCTCATGCCTCCCAGTGTAAAGGCACGGCGCCGAGGTCACAGCCCCACAGAAGGTGCGCCTGTCCCCAGGGGTCCGAAGGGGTGGGACCTCCACCAGCGTCCACAGGCCTCATCAGATGCTATGCCCATTAGAGGTCATATTAGCTAAGTGTTGTCCCCTGGCCACAAGCTGTGAACCGTAAGTCACATTTCCCTGCAAACGAGGAGTTAGGCTGATCGCCCCAGTGCTGTCCCCTTGACAGTTTGGAGCTGTGTCGCGTTGAGGCGCCACGTCTTGTTAGTCTCTGCCATCGGCACTGGTGTCAGCTCTTTGCTTTTGTGACCTTGCTGTTTGGGGACAGCACAGGCCAGCTAATCCGTAGGCTGTTTCGCTGTTTCTTCATGATTGGATTCAAGTGACGAACTTGGCAGGGACACCCTCTCAGGGGCATGTGATGCTGGGCTGTCCCACTGCTGACGTGTTAACTCCGACCACGTGTCAGTCAGGGGTTGTAGAGTACTGTAAAGATGGCTTTTTCTCTGTATAATTAATGAAAATAAAAATAAAAACAAACAGTAGAGGTGCTTCGTGGAGGCTGTGTGACAAACCTCCCTGCTCCTCAGAAAACTTTCGTCCACTCATCTGACCACCCACTGATGATTCCTGTGTAAATCGGCTTTTGTCACAATGTCGCCAAACGGTGCTATTCTGACTCGGCCATCCCTCCTACTTGGTCCTTCCTTACTGGCTCCATTTTGCTGCTTCCCGTGTTAATTCTACCAAATACTGAGCATTAAAATATCCACTTAGAATTAAAATATCCACTTCGAAGTGGATATTTCGGCATACCTGAAGAAGGACAAACGTGTCTCAGAGGCTGGGAGACCCTCTTGCTGCAGGCACCTGTCACATAGGCAGGCGGGGGATGGCTGTGACAGATCTGAGAGAGACAAGGAACTGCGTAAATGCCAGTGCCGAAGCACCGAGCAGGCGTAAGAATGATGGAAAGACAGCCACGTCAGAAAGGACCTAAATTATAAAAATGTAGTGACCTGTGTAAGTAGCAAGTCACTGAATCCCGTGCCAGTGAAGTATAGTAAGTACACGAGAGTTGGACTTTGAGGAACAAATCTCATTTGAAATCGACGTAAAGCTTCTTCTCAAAGAACATTTGTGTCTCTGGGTGGCGTGTTGAGTTCCCGCATCACAGAAAAAGCACGTTTGGGTCAGCTCGTGTTGCTCGCAGAAAGTGTCTGCCGCTTCCAGTGGTTTCTCGTGCCGCCAGTCGTAGACGGACTCGAAGATTCTGTCCAGGGTGAATAAACAGTATGGATTTGTCAGTCATTCTCGGTCCCGGTTTGCAGGAAAAAATTCCTCAGTTTCCATGTAACAAGTGTGCCGCTTGTCAACCTCCTGCGCCTCGTCCCTCCCTGACACCTTGATTTCCTCTTCCGCAGGTACCTCCTACTTGACAGACATCGTGTGGTGGGCAGGCACGATTGCAAGTAAGTCCCCCGCGTGACAGCGTGGACGCCTCCCCTCAGCTCAGTCCGTCCTCTGCAGGCCTGGGGGGCGTGGGATTCTTTGGAATGAGGACCCGGAGACTGCGGAGGGGGGTGGAGGCTCCTGCTGCTGCCATCAGTCCCGGTCAAACTGTCCTGGGCCCACGGAAATTAAAACAGCTCCTCCTTAGTCTGCTATAGCCGGACTAGTGGCATTTGATGACATTTCATGTTTTTACTAAACATAATTGGCTTTGTAAAGTCAAGTTTCTTCACTCAGAGTTAAGTATCAGGTCACGTGCTATAATATAAAAAAAAAAGAAGAAGAAAATTTCAGTTTAGAACTCAAATGAAGAAATACCGTAGTAGAGTTTCAGAACTATCCCGAGGCTCGTGTCACACTGCGGTCACCTCTCGTGGAGTGCCCACGCGCGAGCGATCTTGGTGCTGAGCAGGGCAGTTCGGTGCAGGCAGCAGTGTCCCTGTAGGGCCAGGCCCTGTAGGGATACGGGAAGCTCTGCACGACTCTTCATGAGACGGGGTGTTGGGACAGAGCGGGAGCATGCTGCTGCTCCCCTATTGGTCACCGCCTGCTCACTCGCAAAGCCCCACGCAAGGCTGGGACGCGTCCCCCGACCGACTGGGCCAGCGATGCTGTGGGGCATTGTCCTGCCCTCGGCCGCCAGGACCCTTGGGTGTGCAGACGCTGCCGCATTGGGTTTCTCACCTGTGATGGCAAACAGGTCGCCGTTTCCGCGCGGGGCCTCGCCAAGTCTGGGTCTGCGACCCTTGCGAGGAGACAGCTCAGTAACGGAGGCGCCATCCCTCTGGTTCTCTCGACAGTGGCTGTTGGCCAGATTGGAAACTTCTTGGCTTACACGGCAGTGCCCACGGTCCTGGTGACTCCGCTCGGTGCCCTCGGAGTGCCGTTCGGGTGAGAGCGGGGATTCTTGCTTTGGTTTTTAATGTGCAGTTCGGGTATGTGTGTGTATAAAAGTTTTCCTTGGAAATGCTTCCGTTCCGATAATAAAGGTAAAACTAACTGAGACAGGTCTCCAGCATTCCACCGTATGTGGCTGAATCCTCAGAAATCTGCCGTAGTGTGTTTCAAATCCAGACTGTCCACGGGAACCGACGAACGCGGTGCTGTCACTCTCCTGGTCCTCGCCCCGAAGACTTCCTTGGAACCTGAGTGTTCCTGGCGCAGGGACGAGTGACTCTGAGGAATCCCTGAGCAGCACTAGGCAGTTGGCGTTTTATTTCGGCGCCTGCCACCCGCTGCCTGACACGATTCAGTCACGACCCTGCCCCGGGAAGTCACGGAGGTTGGGATAAATGACACGTGGCACCAATGGCTTTGGGAGACTTGTGACTCCACGGGAGGCCAGGCGGCTGGGCCCCCCGGAGGAGGGCTCTGGTCTGGTCTGGAGGGGACCAGGAGGGCAGCTCCTGGTTTTCACTGCGTTTGGAGCCGAGCTGGCCGGAGGTTCCCGCGCTCGGGCCGGCCTGGCCTGGCCTGCCGTGGCCCTTCCGCCAGCACCAGGGCCCCTGCCGAACGGCCCGAGCCGACCGCTGTGCTGGGCCGTAGCCACGGGTCAGGGGAAGCACGTGGGTCAGCCTTTGGGCCGTGGTCTGCGGACCCCCGACTCAAGGGCTTTCACAGGCCTTTCATCTCATCTCAGCTCGGCAGGAGCAGGCCCGCGTTTGGAGCCCGGGCAGCTCTGAGCAGGCAGGGGCCGGCCTGTCAGGTAGGTGAGTGTAGTGGCCCCATCCAGGGCCATCGGGTTGTCCCTAGCCCAGAGGGGAGGCAGGGACTCGCTCTCCACGAGGAGCAGACTCAGAGGTGAGCAGCTGCCAGGTCCTCCCTTCGTGCACCCCCAAAAGGACGCGGTTCTGTACCGACCACATCGCTAGCTGCAAACCAGGTGTTCGAACATCTGCCCACATGCATCTGCTGACATGCCCAGCCCCGAACAGGACAAGCCATAATGTGCCTCGGTCACCTGGTTCGGGCCTTCTGCCTCCCTCAGTCCCTGCCTCTCCTGAGGAGGAGGTCATCCCTCACTGGGGGACGTGCTTTTCACACCCAAAGCAGCCTGTTGCAGGGCCCTCACCCAGCCAGCTCCTTCATCAGCCCCTTCCGCTCCAGGCCACTGTCCACCTGCCCCAGCCTGCAGCCAGGGCCAGCCCCTGTGCCCAGAAGCCCAAAGGGATTCACACCCGCCGCTCCACGCCCTGCTGACCCTGCTCTTGAGACCCTCCCTGCGGAAGCTGCGGTGAAGGCTCTTGCCCACAGCACCCACCCCACACTCCGCCTCAGACCCGTCCGCCTGGTGCACCCCCCGTGATGCTGCGTGCGGTGTGGACGGCACGGCGTGCCTCTCAGCCTGGACGCGGACAGTGACGAACTGTTTTCAGTGGCAGCCGTTTCTTGATCTGTTGGCCTTACATTTATACCTCACATTTCCTATTGATACTCTGTTATAGTTTTTATTAATGAACTCTTTCAGAGTACCGTTTAATTTATCGTGGAATAAGAGATGACTTGGCCTTGTCAAAAATGAGTACATAAACGGAGCCACTTTAAAATGGAGCTGGAGCTGCCGACGCAGAGAATCTGCCTGGCACGTCTCACGCCTCAAACCTGTGGGACGTTCAAACAGGACAAAATACCCGTGGGCTGGGCCCAGGGCACCTGCGTCCCAAAGGGCTGTTTGCAAGGACAATGAGAAAGCAGTCACCATGATTATGGGACCGGTGGCTACCGGACTGAAAATTAAAAATACTCAGAATCCGCATCGCTATGTCACATCATCTGCACCAATAACAACACCTTCCTCCTGTGGATGCCGCCATCCCGGTCCCCGTCCCCATCCCACAAACATCGCCCCGTCTCCTCCCCGGGGCTCTGCTGGGCTTCCGCCCGAGTCAGCGCTTTCCAACCACTGACCTCGGTAAACGCGCAACGCCTCTCACTCCGAAAGGCTTTTCTAAGCGCACAGCCTCGTGGTTCCTGCCTCTGCCTTCCTGCGTGGCAGCCCGCCCTCCTCGGCCAGTCCCCGCACGCCCCGGGGGGGCCAAGAGTGCCCGCACCCCTGGTCCCACCTGCCTGGCCGT
>PVKZ01003232.1:52260-148545 GCA_004027375.1 Macroglossus sobrinus
CGGGGCTTCGTGCAGACGACGGGGCTTCGTGCAGACGGGGCTTCGTGCAGACGGGGCCTCGTGCAGACGGGGCTTCGTGCAGACGGGGCTTCGTGCAGACGGGGCTTCGGCCCTGGCACCAGGGTTCCATCTCCTGGTAGCACTGTGGCCCTGGGCTCAGTGCTGCTCCTCCCCGAGGCTGTTTCTTCATCTGTAAATGAGAATTCGAAAGGGAATGACCCGGCTTGTCTGTGGGCCTGTGCCATCTTCATGGTGCTTGTGTCCCTGAGTGCTGTCAGCATAGACACCAGGGGAGTGACAGTGACCGGTCCTGAGAATTATTATTCACATTGTAATGTGGTCACACTTAAAAAGTTTTGGGCGTTACAGAAGAGAAAAACAATCAGTCACCTACACAGATCACCGGTCCTGCAATAATGCAGCTACGATTAGCCTTCTGGATTTTTTCTTATTTGTGCATTTCCTCAATTTGTTTTAACTTAAGTATTTTGATCATGAATTACTTGTAATTATTTTAGCAATTTCCATATCCTACTTTGCCACTGAACATAGATTTTAGATTATTTGCTTTTAAGAATCAAGAAGATATTTTTATTTTTGTCAATTGTAAAGCTTATTTTTCTACTCTGGTGCATCTCATATCTCCTGAATACCGTACAGCAACGTGAGTTAAGTCATTAGTGTACGTGGGCTGTGCATGGAGCGGCATGAAATCCTATTTGTATTGAAATTACAACTTCAATACATCCCTAATCTTTTCTCTTAAGAGCTAGATTAGTGAAAGATGGTGTAAAGAAAACGTGGCTTCCGTGAAGTCACTGCGATGAGTATGGACAGGTCCGACGGGATGATCTCAGCTCTGCTTTCTCTGTTTTCAACTGAAGGTCCATTTTAGCCTCCTACCTTCTGAAGGAAAAGCTCAACATCTTGGGCAAGCTGGGGTGTCTTCTCAGCTGCGCGGGTTCTGTCGTGTTGATCATCCACTCCCCGAAGTCCGAGAGCGTGGCCACCCCGGCCGAGCTGGAGGAGAAGCTGACCAACCCAGGTGACTGCCAGCAGCCCCATGAGCACTGTGGGTCTCCCGTGTGAGCCTTCTGGGGGCCCCTGTGACGTGCTCCCAGGGCGTCTCTGCCGCCCGACCCTCTGCCTCCTGGGGCCTCGGGGGCCTGGGAGAAGCCCAGGCCGCCACCATCCAGCGTGAAGCCCACCCTGGCATTCTCGCTGCCGCTCCACCCCACCCCGTTCAGGTCGGCCTCGCAGGAGGCTTTCCGCTGTCTCTCCCGTGTCCCGTACCTGTGGCTTCTTCCTGGAGCAGGCTCACCTTTGGGGACAGAGACTGCTGGGTGCGCATGTCTAGGCTGTTTCCGGCCCTGTCGGGCCCAGCTCCCAGCAGCTCCTTTACGATCAGAGAATGGAATCCGTAGACCTTGGAACCCCCCACACCCCTAATTTCAAAGCCGACTCTCAGCCCCAAGCGTAACGGGGGAGGAACGGCGGGACGGTTCTCGACGCGACATCGAGTGCCCGGCACAGCTGCAGGCGACGGTGCTGCAGCCGGCCGACCCCACGCGGGTGCTGTGCCGCTGGGCGGGTGGGGGGCTCGTCCTCAGCGGACGGGCCCTCCGAGTCGGTCGATGGTTCCCGATGGAGTTCTGATAATCGTGCCGGGTGCCCGCGAGCTGCTCTGTTCAGCGACCGTGAGTGCCCTTTCCAGTCCCGAGGCCCAGGAGACGCTCGGGAGAGCCAGCTCATCCTAGGTTTCCCGGCCTCGCCCCCACCCTAGCCGCGCTCACCCTTGGCTCCCCGATGTTCCCTCCCCCAACCCCGGAAGGCAAGGGGCGCTAACGGGGCACACCTGTCTTCCAGTGTTCGTGGGCTACCTGTGCATCGTGCTGCTCATGCTGCTGCTGCTGATCTTCTGGGTGGCGCCGGCGCACGGGCCCACCAACATCATGGTCTACATCAGCATCTGCTCCCTGCTCGGGAGCTTCACCGTGCCTTCCACCAAGGGCATCGGGCTGGCGGCCCAGGACATCTTCCGCAACAACCCGTCCAGCCGCCGGGCCCTGGGCCTGTGCCTGGCGCTGCTGGCCGTGCTCGGCTGCAGCGTCATCGTGCAGTTCAGGTACATCAACAGGGCGCTCGAGTGCTTCGACTCGTCCGTGTTCGGGGCCATCTACTACGTCGTCTTCACCACGCTCGTCCTGCTGGCCTCCGCCGTCCTCTTCCGGGAGTGGACCGACGTGGGCCTGGTGGACTTCCTGGGCATGGCCTGCGGCTTCACCACCGTCTCGGTGGGCATCGTCCTCATCCAGGTGTTCAAAGAGTTCAACTTCAACCTCGGGGACATGAACAAATCGAACCTGAAGACAGACTAGGACGCCGCATGGGTAGGGCGGCTCGAGGGACAGGAAATGGATGTGGCTTCTGGTCCTGGGTCGACGTGACGTAGAGGAGGCATAGGTCACTGGCGTTAGCGATGCCTGCGCGTTAACGGGTGGTTTCGGGCACGGGGAACCATGCTCAGCACCAGCCTGAGATGCTAAGCGGCTGCCTGGGTGTCATCTCTCTGGTGACAGTGCTCTCATGTTCACAGCCATTAATTAATTAACCTGGAATCTCTCTGATGACAGTGATCTCACGTTCATAGCCATTAATTAACCTGTAAGCTTTCATGAACACTCTTTCCTTTGAAAACATCTTAACGTTATCTCAGTAGAAAACAAAGATGGGCTCTTTCTGGTTAGTCTTTGCAGGGGAGCAGATATCCTTACTAGAAGATTCCTTTTGAAATGGGAGAGATTGTCTTGAAATCTGACCCTGGACAGTAACTGTATCCGTAATTGTGTTCTTTTGCATTAAGCCTGTGTAACCTCATCCAAAAAAGAGGTATATACGTTTGTTCTTGATCTTCTAATGAGCTGACGCTCCGGCCCCCACACAAGACACGTGAATTGCAGATAGAGAGAGAGGAGCACGTGGACTTGACGCTGTCCTCCATTTACAGGGGACTCTCAATAGCTCAGATCAAATTCAGTGCCTTTATCACTCGAACGATCCACTTAATTTCACTATAACTATGTGTATGTTCTCTCAGCTCTGAAAACACAACCTCCTCAGTTACAGTTTAACATTTCACTATTCAAAATATAAATATGTAAAGTGGTTAGAAATAACAGTACATTAATTCGGTGGAGGAGAGTTAAGACTACAACACGTTAGAAAAAAAAATCAACCCTATTAGCATCTACTCAATGGACTTAAGTGTCATGAGGTATTTTATTTGCATTCAACCTGTGTAACTGGGACCCAGCATCAAATGTATCCATGTTTTTTTTCAGTGAACACTGTGGCCACTCAGAAGAAATAAATCATTTAACTTGATCATAAGGCCATTAGATGTGAGTGACTGTTCAGCAGCACACATCCCATGTGCCTGGTAATACAGGGACAAGAGACACCGTCGAGCCCTGGCTAGTCAAGTTGGAACAGACTTAGAGAGTTTCAAAAGGATTTCTAGCAAAAATGAAAACAGTTAATTTAGCCATCTCCCTGTTGTTTGTGGTCCAGGGCATCCTACAGTTTCTAACACAGCCTCTCATTAGACTTCTGAAATGCAAAATACCAATAATTATAGCAGCATTTAGAGCAAAGAGGTCGTCTGTCTGCCTCTGGCAGCCTTCTGTATGTCTTACCCGGGCACAAAGCACAGAGTGATGGGGACGATCCATCAAAATCATGTCCTTCTGTGTGGTGTTTTCTCTGAACGGGCACTGTGCCAAGCTGAAAGATGGAGTTGAGTGAGGCAGATTCAGTGAAGTAGAACATGGGATTTAACAACACCTTACTAAAGTTATTCACTAAAGAAAACGTGTGTTTTTCCACCCAAAAAGAGTATCTCTGATGACCCAAGGAATACTTCCCCAGTCTTGAATGAAAAGGCTAAAATGAGGACAGTGTAACGCAGCGTAAACCACAGCTTTGTAAGTTAGAAGTTTGTGTGATGACCATGGGTTGTCAGTGATTTATGAACTAACGGCAGCAAGAAAATTATTTTTAAAAATTAAAAAGTCTCTTATTAACTGATAGTTAATAAATGTTCAAAAAGTTCCTCACTCTTTTTATCAGCTCTTAAAGGTTTGTTTTTTTTGTCAGTACTTTTGGGAACACAGGCCCTAACTTATGGAACTGGACTTTCTGAAAACGTAATGGAGAAGTGTCAGTGTGCTTTTACGGGTAACAACAGTTTCCTCGCTAAGAAGCTTGAGATGTTAACAGGGTAATGTGGCTCTAAAAGTAACGGAGGAAGTTTGTGTGTCACGTGGCAATCATGTTTACTTTGTTACATCTTTTGTGTGAAACAGTTTGAATGCATGTGTTGCTGTTCCTTATGTTTTCATTGACAATTACGGCACAGACCCTCCCCGGATGACCATCCCAACGATTTTTTTAGAGTAAACGAAATCCCAAAGTCTCAGTAACTCATCTCCTCTGGAAGGCAGACTGGTCCAGGACAGTCAGGCTTGGCCAGGCTCCCGTCTATCAGCAGAGGGGGTGTCGTGTCAGCACGTGCGGCTCTCCTGCTGGTGAACAAAGTTTATGTCACTCACTGCATTCAAGTGTGGGACACAGTCCAAAAGCCCAATTTCCAGGTTTAACATAGAATATATAACTTCTGATTTAATAGAGTTTATTTGACAAATTCGTGTGTTCATAATTCATTCAGAATTACAAAGTAAAAGCCTCAAACTGAGTGTTAGCAGAGGGCCTAGGATGGGGAGGGGGTCTCTTACTGGTCTCTGCGGAAGTAAATCCATATGAGGCATTTTTATTACGATACTGTACTTGGGGTTTTATCTGATAAAAGTAAGAAAAAAATACCTACTGTCTACTCATTTTCAAGCCCCCTTGAAAATTGCGTTTGTGATCACCCTTTGCAGATTTACTCTGGAGGGGTCCCTAAAGAGGCCGCCTCGCTCCTCTCCCCTCCTCCACCTGGACAATGCCTGTTTTCTCATCTGAATCTCTGCACAACTCATGGATCAAGTGCAGAGCCTGTTAAGGCTTCTAACCGACACCCAGACACCCAGCGCCGAGACCACCCTGGCGTTTTGCTGTTCTGCAGGGCGGCTCCATCTCTGCAGAGAAGGTTCTGGAGAGGAAGGGTGACCAGCTCCCTACCACACGTGGAGCAAGAACCGCCCGCAGCTGAGATTTGGGGGAGGAACCCTCACTCGGCTGTCATTCCGGTTCCTTCACATCGGGATGCTGGCGAAGCGTTCTCCACTGCCCGTGGTTCAGCAACAAGAAATGCTCTCAGTTCCTACCCTTCAAGCTGACTCGTTACCCTCAGTTTAGTCCCCGCAGCTCATTCCAGCAGTAGTGGGGGTGCCTTGTTCTTCTCTGGGTTCCGTGTCTGATGGACGAGGGCACCGGCAAAGGCTGCAGTCGCCTGTTGTCCTCTGCTCCCCGGACAGCTCAGCTCTGTAAATGTGCACTCAATTCCAGAGGCTGGTCCCAGACAGTGGTGACACCAGGTGGGGACAAGCACCACGGGCCAGGAGGGCAGGCTGCTGCTGTGTTGCCCGATTCCTGCTGGGAGATGACGCTTCTTCCGAGCCACTCAGGTCATCCAGACGTGCGAGGAGGGGCCCTGAGGGTCCACAGAGCCCCGCCGCCTTCTCCAATGCCTACTGGGTCCTGACCTGGGCATCTGCACGGAGCAGGACACGGGAAGAGAGCACATTCCAGCGTAGTTCTGTTCACGACGCTCACTGGCTCTAGTGGTGGGAAGGAGTTGTCCTCGCTGTGCTGGGTACCAAGGACGTAGATAGGTCACCCATCAAGCAGGATTAGACGGAAACTGGGTGTTCTGCCTCCTCAGGGACCAAAAACGTCACATTAAGTCCTTTGCATTGTCCTCGCTCCCAGGAATGTGCCCATGATAGTTTTTCATAGTGTTTTACTTACATTCATAGCTAGAGGTCTGCTGAGTTGAAGAGATCAGTTTGCACACCAGTCACACCATGAAACGTTCATAAAATACCTCAACCTTCTGTATTCCTCACTTACGCCTCACATTTGTACTGTGATGGACTTGAAGGGTCTGCCTTTTGCTTATATGTAATTTCTACATCTGGCTAGATTCTCTTACACCTCCATCATATACTTGAAAAGATTTAGAATGATAGGCACAGGAATGAGAATTTGGTCCAAATTTATGACTCATTTATTTTCATCCACGTTTCTCATATGCTTTGAAATGCAACAAAAAAGTCATATTTTAAGAAAATGTAACTTCATGTTACATCAAAAAAATGTCTAGTAAAAAGCTGATGCTCAGTAGGACAAAGATGATGTAAATAAACATCTATTTTGAATATCCCAATGTGACAAAAAGCATAGCATAAGACCCAGAGTGTGACCAAGCAGAATTTACTTGTTCTTTTCTGTATTTTTTCTTGAATTGTGTAACTATAGATGAGTCACCTAGCCCTTCCGTGCCTCAGTTTCTCTACCTCTAAAGGGGTGGGGTGGTTCTCCAGTTCGACCAATTTAGGGTACTTGCACTTTAGCTTGTGCTGGGACCTCGGAAGACTGTCACGTGCAGGACTGCTCGGGAGTGACACAGCGTGGGAACTCAGCGTGCTCTGGGCAGCCCGTCTGCTCAGGCCGTGCCACAGACATGGGGCTGAGTGCCGAAGGAGCAAAGGAAGGGGGTGTAAAGTTTGCACAGTTCCACAAAGCTTTAATTTTCCTGCTTTTTTTTTTAAGGAAGGATTTTATATATTCTATTGTAAAATGTGAACATTAAGCATGGACTTTCAAAAGCTGCACTGAAAGATCCTGTTCTGATGGTGTCAGGAGCTTCTCTGACATTCTGCAGCATAGACCTATGTTCTGCAGAGGATTCAACGACCTGTGAAGCGGCCGGATCCTGTTGCGTTACATTTGTGATGACACTGAACTTCCTGTTTTCCAGCAGCTCAACCCTGACCATGAACTACCTACCTGACTCCAGATGAATGTCAGGGATCCTGAACCACTAGTGCCAAAGGGTCACATTGAAAATTCAGAGTATTTCTTTTACTTGTCAGAGTAGAATAATTTGCCCCCAATTCTCATGTCAGTGTTTTTGCAGTTTGGAAAAATCTAAGGTTACTGTTTTCCTGTACCATTTATGCGTCTTTTTTTTTTTTTTTGCCTTTTAAAATAACTATTACTTTCTTGTAAAATGGAATAAATCATGAAAGAGTAAAGGACTAGATAAAACAATCTAACATGTTGACGGGCTGCATACGTTTTTCATGTAAATGTATCAAGGGAGCTTCCACTTCCACACACACACCTGCCAACGGCTCAGACCTGCTTATGTTGTGCCGCATAGAAGTAGTCATAGCATGTGATTGCCTTATGTAAATAAAAAGGCGATTTTTAAAGTTTTCCAATATTTGTTAACCTGTGTGTTTTAAACTGAAATAACTTATTTCTAGCTGAACACCTGTTGGGTTTCTTTTACCCTTTATTTGAAATGTTTCTTCTGTAGTCTTACATCCTATGTTATCTCCATTCCTCAATCAAATGTTTCCCACGTAGATGTCCACCTGTACATATCTTAAGGAAGCAAATCCATGATACGTGAAGGAATTCTCCATAGAGCGATTGTCATCAAATGTTTCCCACGTAGATGTCCACCTGTACATATCTTAAGGAAGCAAATCCATGATACGTGAAGGAATTCTCCATAGAGCGATTGTCCCTCCACACCCAACCATTCCTCTGCTTTCGGTTGATCTATGTTATCTTCCATTTACTAGAATTTTATATAAAGGTAATCATTTAATATGTACTTTTTTTGGTCCATCTTTCAGTTCTCATAATTATTTTAAGATTCAGCCATGTTATAGCATGTACCAATAGCTCATTGCTTTTATTGCTTAATAGTATTCCATTATATGGATATACCACAGTTGTTTATCCATTCATCTGTTGATGGACATTTGGGTTGTTTCCATTTTTTTGGCAATTCAAATAAAGCTTCAACGGAATATTCATTTACACGCCTTTTAATGGATATGTGCTTTCATTTCTTGAATCCTGTGGTTGACATACCCTCCTCACCAGCAGGGTATCAAGAGGAATTAGATTTTTAAGCATTTAAAAGAATTTCATGATCAGTGCTTGAGCACTCACAGTACAGGAGGTGGGCAATGTGGAGAAGTGATTCTGGCACTTAAGGAGGCTGCATCCTATCAGCAAGGTGCGTTCCATACACTTAGAAAAACACTGCACTGTGCAACCTGCCTGTCAGGTGGGAGATTTCAGGCAATGACTGTGGGACGAGTCTTCAATAGTGTGAGTGGACTATGACGAGAGAAAGCTGATTAGACACGGCAGGACCCAGCAGAGATGATGAGAGTACTGGCAGAAAAGTGCTGCAAGCAAATTCATCTACTAGGTTAAACTGACAATTTCTAAGCATTGCTGTTCACATACACCAAGTACTGCTTTCATTACAGCCATCTTTGGGATTTATGAGTTGCTGCCACATGCCGATCCGTGTCAAAATGAGTGGCTTAAAATAATCATTTATTCTTTTTCTTGACCAATGACAGTTCAAAGACTAAGGCAGAACCAGGGATTGGAGTGGAGCTGCAAAATCACTCTGCAAAATGTGCGGATGGGTAAAGAATCAGAGCTGGTTTTCATCAAATGACTACATCTTCAGAAACCAACTTGCCAACCATCTTTCAAAATCCAATGTAATTTTTTGACAGGTCATTTAGCTAGAATTTGATACCAAAGAAGTTGCCAAGCTTTTAAATTAGAAGCTGCATAGTTACCAATACCAAAACCACAGGGGTCAGGGGTTGTGTAGCCCAGAAGGACATCACAGTACAATGGTATTACAGCCTGAACAGAGTAAATCATATTTGGCATTTTCTGGTTTAATAAGCAAATAGGATTCCCACCCCAAATGATTTAAAGTTCGTGGGAGGAGCCAACAGAGGGCAGACTAACTGGATTTCCTCTGTACCTCATAAAAAATACAATTCTGCTCCAAAGGTCTCGGAGACTCGCTTTTATCAGACCATAAACTCGCCCAAAGAACGGATGCATTCCAGGGTTCAGTTTGTTAACCCTGAGCCCCGCCCCTCGCGGTCCCCGACCCGGCCTCAATCCCGCCTCCCGGCCCCGCCCCTCGCAGCCACCGACCGGGCCGGCCTCGCCCTGGCCCCGCCCCCGCCCCCTGGCCCCGCCCCTCCCGGCCCCCGGCCCGGCCCCGCCTCCCGGCCCCGCCCCTTGCCCGCGCGGCGACCGCTGGCAGTGCAGCTCCTCCGGCGACCGCGCGCCCTATTCTCGTCTTTCGTAGGCGGAGGGTGGCATTTCGGTCTTGCCCCCGGGCGGCCCACGCTGCCCCGCGGGCGCTGCCCCCAGCCCCGTCCCCTCGGCCGCGCCCCGCTCGGCTCTCCGGGCCTGGTAAGGAAGCCGGAAGTGGCGGGACGGCGCGCCGGGGACGCGGCCCCGAGCGTGCGCGCGCCGCTTCTTGCGTCACTCGGCCGCGCCCGGCCGGTGCTCGCGGCGGTCCCGGGGCGCGGCGGCCGCTGGCGCGAGGTGGTCCGGGCCGGGCTCCGCTCGGCGCGCCGCATGGCGGAGACGGCGCGCGCGGCCGCGGCCCCGGGAGCTCGCGCCGGCCGCTGGACGCGATCGCGGTTGGGGGCGGCCGGCGCGGCCCGGGCCGGGGCGTGAGCGGCCGGGGGAGGCCGCTCGCTCTGCGGTCGCGGCCGGCGCGGGGCTCCCCGCGGGCCCGTCTGCCCTGGGAGCCAGCCGCGTGCCCGGAGACGAAGCGCGAGGGATCGCGCCGCGCCTGGGTGGCCCCTCAGCCCCCGAAGCCTGGCCCGGCCCTGTCGCGTGTTCACTCAGGTCATTGAAATAGTTCACTTTCGTTGTGGGGAGCGTTAGAAGGTTGTTTCGGCGGAGATGTTACCAAGCAGGTTTAATGTCCTGACTTTTATAAAGTCGCTAAACCCTCTTTCGCGCTCCATACAGCTGTTCCAAACTCAGTATGCCTGCAGTCTCTGCAATGTCTTTACTAGGTTTGTCAGTTCTTTTACTACAAGACTACGTCTTAGTTGTTTCTAGAAATTCTTTGTATACCGTGTGCCCAGTTAGTGCTTTTCTTTCTGAAGAAATAAGAGGAAATCTGAGAAAAGCAGATCCTTGTTTCACAGAGGCTAGTCACCAGATTTTAAGAAGTTCGTACTAACTATTCAGTCTTTTTGCTACTTCTGTATTTTCTTCCCGGGCCTGAGCTACTCTGCCACAGGTTTAAAAGTTTAAATGACAGTGAAGGGTATTAGTTACAAGGAAAGGAGAGTGAGTCACCTCTACCTCTTCCAGGCTATTTTCCTTAGGAGACCATATTAAACTTATATGTCAATTAGAATTTTAATAAATAACAACTTAATGCTGCCGAATTAAAGTTAAAATTCAGGTTCTGTAGTATTTGTAAGTACTGTATTTAAAAATAATTAGCCAAATGAGAGGTTGGAAAAAATTGAACCTGTGGAAACTAAGCAGAAGTGAAGCCTACGAACTCTAAACTTTAAATATGGTGTGGGCCTATGGCAGTAGAGCCCAGCAGACACTTAAGATTTCATTTCTGGCAGTGTGACTTTCTTCGTGGCCCTCTGTGTGCAACTTAACCTATGTGAGGTTCAATTTCTTTACCTGTAAGGTGGGGACGATGGTATTTTCATCTCATGGATCAGAAAGTCTACATACGGGTTTGGTTTCTTACCGCGGTAGCCCTGTCCTAGGCCATGTGCGTTCGTGTACATTTCTGCCGGTTGAGTAGACGAGATGAGCATATCACAGGCAGCCACGTGAAGCGATGTCAGTCTTGTACGTGGCAAACATAATATAGTCTAGAAAAACATCCAAACGTATGTTAAGGTTACAAGCTCAGGAATCCAGAAAAGACTGATTACTCTGGCTTAAGGAATCCATGCAGGGCTCCATTGCAGAAGTGCTTTTTGAACTGGGTTCTGGAAGATGAGAGGGAGAATGTCAACAAAGATCTGGAGGAAAGGGGTAGGTCAGCATGGCAGCCATGTGCCGACCTCGGGAGGAAGGGCATGTGGAATGTAGTTTTGGGAAATAAGATTTAAAACAGGTTTGGAGTAAATGGTGAAAGTCGTCGTTTACAAAATGTAAACAGTGGGTAGCCATGCTGAGTGTTCAGGCTGGAGAATAGAGATGGCAGAGCCGTGTTTAACAGGGCAGTGTGGCAGCATCACGTGTGGAAGCCGGATGAGGGTCGGGTGCGACGAGGAGGTGTGAGGCCATGTTTCAGAAAGGCGGGCTCTGTCGGGCACCCCTGGCCCTTGTATCCGGTTCGCGTGGTGAGGGTGGTGAAGCCACAAGTTAATTGACTTTGGTGATGGTGGTGCCTACTAGTTATCACTCCTTATTTAACGGTTGCATCTGTCTCCCACCGAAGATGAAAGCTGTCACTGTTTTATCCAAAGGGCACGGCGTTCAGATCACGTTTGGGTGCAAAGTTAGCTGCTTTTGTTCAAGGCCAGGCTCTCATAACCCGAAAGATGGACAGACTCAGCTGGTCAGTGAGGGTCACGGACCCAGGAACCCAACTGACTGCCAATGAGACCTGGGACTCTAGTCACTGGGGCTTAAAGTCTTAAGAAATACCGGAAAGTTGGCAGTTATAACTGATCATAAACCCTGTTGCTGAATGTTTCTTCCTCCATTTTGTTTTAGTTCATTTGTCCAGAGTTCACAAGTTGGCCATTTGGGGAAAAACGTGCAGGCTTTGGTGCGCCTCCGCCTCCCTCCCGGCCTCGGGGCTCTCCTCCACACCCTACGGCCCTCACATGGCCTGACAAGGCCACAGGGACCAGCCCTGCACGCTGGCCCACAGTTGTCTGCTAACAAAATGTAAAATCTGCCTTCTCACTACACACCCCAAGTAGGCTAAAGAAGAAATAAATTACCATATGTTTATATCTACATAGATTTCTAAGAAGAAAATGTATGGGTGAGAAAAGTTTGAGTTTATATAGGTTATTCAAAAAGGACGCATTTGTGAAATGGTTAAATGTGTTTATAGACTACATTTGTGTCTTTATGCCTAATTTTCTTTCTGTGGATTTTTTTTTTCTTATAAGCCTTGTAACTACGGATTGTCAGCTAACACTGAAAACATTTTTAAAATGTGAACTAGAGTTTATAAAGTCCATTTAGATATGCTTTTATTTTTTTGAGTTTTATTATCATTGACATGTGATACTGTATTTGTTTAGTGTATATGATTATATATGTATATCTTGTGAAATGATCACAGGAAGTTAACACCCATCACCTCTATATTACACTAATTGTGTAACAGTCACACAATTTTTTTTTTTGTCCTGAGAACTATTAGATCTACTCTCTTACCCTACTGAAATCTATAAGATCTTAACCAGTCATGTTGTACACTATATCCCAGAACTTAATTATAAGAAATGTAATTAGATTAGTGCTAGGTATGCATAGTAAATACACTTACTTTCAACAGTAGTAATAAAATATGACCCCTTCATGATAGATGGAGTCAATTTGGAATCGCGTGTGAGCTGTCATGATCATTCTATGAAAATCTCTTTGTTTTGCATTGTTTAGATTTGCAGCATCCTGCATCCCCCTGCCTCCAGCACCAGCGGTTTCTCTGTCCTGTGATCAATGTGATTCACAGGAACTTCTTAAGTAACAAACGAAATGAGCCAGGGGCGTGGAAAGTATGACTTTTACATTGGTCTGGGATTGGCTATGAGCTCCAGCATTTTCATTGGAGGCAGTTTCATTTTGAAAAAGAAAGGACTTCTGCGGCTTGCCAGAAAAGGCTCCATGAGAGCAGGTAGGTTCTGCCGTATGTGACTCTGAAATGACAGCAGTGTGCAGGTTCTCTGCCTGGAAGGCCACATCTTCATCCCCAGTGAGTGGACTCAAAACTTTGAACCGTGCAAGGGTTGTAAATGTTTATAAACATTTACAACCCTTGCACGGTTCACTTTTGTAATGAGAAAAATAATTAGATGTCAAAGTAAGTTAACTACTCACCCCCTGCAATTAACGTGGGAATAGGAACCAATGCCAAATTAGCATCCATCCTTTTCTTTAAATTTTGACATGTCTGCAGAGAGAAAATAAGGGCAATGAATAGAATCAGAATCTTACTGAGGGTTTTGTCTAGGATAGTAGCAGTTTGACTTGTACGTCAGACTTTTTTCCTGAGGCTCTTAAAGGCTGGAAGGAAAGAAGGGGCTTCCCTGTTGAAGAGTCCTCAGTTCAGTGAACTTCCAGAGGGTGACAAGTCAGGAGACCCTGGGGGTTGCCCGATGTGAGCGAAGCCCTTCAGGCTTCGTCTGGCGCCCACACGGAAGCTCCTGGCACCCCGTCGTTCAGCCTTCCCTTCCTTCACTCCACACCTGGTTCTGACCTCACAGGAGGACCTGCAGTGGCAGTAAAAAGTACCCCCCGCCCCCTTTGTCCTGTGCCTTCTCTATGGTTAAGCCTAGCGAAGCCATCCGAAGCAGCCTGTTTAGTGGCCAGAGGAGGGAGTGTTGGTACTTGCTGCTTGAACAGGTGTGGCCTCATTCTCGGTCCTAAGGCAGGTGTGCCCATTGTCCATGACGGATATGTTTGTCAGAGGGGGTGTTTGCTTTGGCTTTTTCTTTTGGACAGTGGCTTAAGTACCAGCTGCTTGATTCTATTCGTTTGGCTGGGAGGAAAGTTAAGTAAAAAAGCAGGAGGAGCGTGCAGGCAGCCTTCACACGTCTGATCAGCAGAGCCCCCTTTCTTCACGGTCCCTGGACCTCGGAAGTGGGCATGACCCACACCTGAATGGCGTATCTGCGTTCAGACTAATCGTCTGCAGTTAGGCCACTTAACGGTTCATTCTCTTTTCTTCATGAAACAGAAGAGTGAAGTATGAAGTGACTCTAAGGCTCGATCGCATTCCTCCACTCAGCGATGCAGGACAGACCCAAACATCTCGACGGTCTCATGACCCTCACACCTGTTCTTGCACGATCGTGAACACGTGTCATCTACGAAATTGCAATCACTATGAAATCTTGATTCAAAGTAGTAGCAATCAACAAATGAGATATTTAAAGATCTGTCACTACTAATAGGCGTCTGGTAATCTTCCAGAGAAGTGAAATATTTTCTTGTTCACAGGTCAAGGTGGCCATGCATACCTCAAAGAATGGCTGTGGTGGGCGGGGCTGCTGTCAAGTACGTACAGACAACATCTCGGAAATGCCATGTTGAATCCTGACATGTCTGCACAGGCTATTACATCTTCGTAGTACTAGCAGATGTTTATAAATCCTAATTTTTGAATGAACGAAATTCAAAATATGTAAAATTTAAGTCTGTAAAAGTGATTTAGCAGTTTAATAGCTTATTTAATTTGAACGGGAAGAGTTTTTTTTACCTATTTAAAAGATGTTTGATATACCCATGTTTTTAAAAATTCTGCTGTTTGAGAAGGTAATTTTGAAAGTGAAAGATCATAGAAAACATCCTGTTTTAATTCCCCCTGCATTGATTTTCAGTCCTGATTGGGAGATATGCATTTGATAAGATGCACGCTATCTGTGCTTACCTGGATGATGACCTTTAAAAAGGTACATGGAAAAAAATGACCCTTAAGACTCTGAGCCATCAAAGGATTCAGGATGAAATTATGTAAAAGTTCTTCCTAAGCTCGAGAGAAGTTGAAATAACAGACACTGAATTGACTCATCGTTGAACAAATATTTGTCAGGTATTGTTCTAGGTGCTGAAGACACACTACTTAAACAATCCTTACCCACAAGACATACAGTGTAGATGGAAGACAAGAAACAAGATAATAAAATGTGTGTCTTCCTGATAGATGCCAGCATTCGCTAGATGTAAAGTAGGGAGGGCATGTGAGATGAAGAAGATGCTTTAAATTTTAGAGGGGGAAAACCAGACGTGCATCTGGTCTGTTTTCCCTCATTGAAGTGTAAGTTTTAGGAGGAGTGTATCTTTGTTTTGCTCCCTGCTGTTTGCAATTGGAGAAAAACAACTGGCACATAGTAGGTGCCCAAAGATATCTTCTGAATGTATGAGTTGGGTTTAAAAAAAAAAAAGCCAGTGAAAAGGACCAGGGAGGAGTGCTTTCACATCAGTCTCAGTGAGGATATACTCTCACTGAAACTTTTTATTTACTAGACCTATATGTAAGCATAAATTAGATCTCTTCGATTAAGATTATAGATTTGTACAGTGTCTAATAGGTTTGGACTCACATTTGAATGTTGATAGTTTGTGAGAACACTCATGGATAGATGGGAGAAAATACGGAAATGATTAACTACAGGGAAAAGCATATAAAAACATAAATGCAGCATTTCCATGTTGAGTAAATATGATCCTGAGTTTTCTCTTGTTGTCCTTCTCCGAGTGGGAGCAGGTGAGGTGGCCAACTTTGCTGCGTATGCCTTTGCACCGGCCACCCTTGTGACTCCGCTGGGTGCTCTGAGCGTCTTGGTAAGGTAAGGGCCCACGCCGCACGGGTGCGAGTCAGGAAGTGTTCAGTGCCACCTCATCACACGTGCTAAGCATAAATTACGTGTAACCTTGAGAACTGTTTTAACGCTGTGTTGTACTTTGCTTTTAAAGAGTTATCTTCTGTGCGTGGGCCGGCTGTCAGTCTGTGGGAGGAAAAGCTTTCACACTCTGTCTTGCCAGCATCAGAGCCAGCTCCAGGTCCACTTTGATCCCAACCCTTTAGAATTCCAAGTTACACTTGGCAGGTGGTGTTTGGTGAGGAATGGATTTCGACCTGCCACAGAAAGGCATTGCTGGGGGCAACGTTATGCACCTGTCCCCTTCGTTATTTTAAAATTTGATAATTTTAATTAATAGGCAAATTATATACAAGTAAATGAACACATGAGAAGGATGCACAGACCAGTAAGAAAAGAGATCTTAAGCACTGGTTAGGAATACTTGATTAGGACGTAACTTTATGCCATAGCTTCATTTGGTGTAGATATCATATTGACGTCTTCCCGTAGGAAGACAGTAACGACACTGGTTCAGCCTGTGGTGGAGCATGTGCTTTCCAGAAGCTTCCATTTTAGGACTGAATACATCTTCTTGACCTTGACTGACAGCCAGAATCTTTATAAACCCCATAATTTAAAATCTGAGTTGCACTTGTATTTAAAAATGAGAACGGTAGCTGATGGTTTTCATTTTCTCTACCTCCCCCTCCCCTTTCAGTGCCATTCTGTCTTCATACTTTCTCAATGAGAGGCTTAATCTTCACGGGAAGATCGGGTGTTTGCTGAGTATTCTGGGGTCCACAGTCATGGTCATTCACGCCCCAAAGGAAGAGGAGATCGAGACTTTAAATGAAATGTCCCACAAGCTCGGGGATCCAGGTGAGGGAAAGATGCTTCCCTGGTCTTACTGTAGTTTTCGTTTTCATTTAGTGTTTATTTTATAATCAAAATCTCATTTGCATATAGAGAGTCAGATTGTTCTGTGGGGCTGACTGAGAAGCAGGGCGGTGGTCCCTCCCTCACCAGCTCCTTCTTTAACCTGTGACTCCAGATAACAAGCTTATATCGCTGCCGCCTCCTCGGCTTTGGGCATCATCCATTTTATGTCACCCTGTGCACCTCTTTAGCTTCTGTTCAGTGGTGTGCTTATGTCAATCACTACGTAACTTTTATATTGGCTTAGACACTTTAACACGTCCGTCTGACACTTAGTGTGCTGGTCACACCGTTCCCCATGTCCATCAAGTCTATAGTCGAAATAGTGACCATGCAAACTGTCACGGTATCACTGACCCTTCCCCTCACCGTTACCCATCCCCCTGCCCCCTCCCCTCTGGCAGTCATCCCTGTGCTGGCTTTTCTTTTTTGTTTAAGTTTTCCCGAACAAATAATCATCTTGTTTGCTTAGTTTTCTATCAGTCCAACCTGAAACATGCCCAGTGGTCTAATTCTACTCTGTAACTTCACACACGTTAGTTTTTGGTTTCGTCTGTTCTGGAAATCTCTCTCCTGTTTGGCCCCAGTATGGACTGGTGTCTGAAGGCCCCTGGCACAGCGGTCACCCTGGACTTCCTGGGCCCCCCTCTTCCCGTAGGGAGCGAGCCAGGAATGAAGGTGAGGCTGAGGCCTTGCATGTGTGGACGTGTCCTTACCTTGCTGTCCTCCACTGCCAATGCTGCTGCAGGGAACCACGCTCAGTGGCTCTCAGCTCTCACAGGAACTTCGTCTTTCCTCTTTCGCAACTGTTATGATGTCCCCTTTGCCCTCACTGTCTGACGTGCCTGGACCTGGGTCCATTTTCATCCTTTGTGCTAGGTACTTGGCGGATCTTTTTAATTTGAAAATCCACATCTTCGGCTGGGGGACTGACTGACTCCTTTGATACTGTTTTCTCTTTGTGAAATTCTCATTCTCCCTCGACTGGATTCTCTGAATGCAACCACTGATTTTCTTAGTGTTTCTGCCATTTTGCCCTGCCTTCTGGGAGATCTGTTTCAGCTTGCAGCCCTCCTCCTGAGTTTTCTGTCTGCTTTTTAATTTCTAAGAGCTTGTTTTTGTTCTTTGATTTTTATTCTGGAAAAAAATACGTAAGCCATGGAACTCGCCCTCCCAGCAGTTCCTAGGTGAACAGTGCGGGTTATCACCTGCATGCGCGGTGTCTTGCAGCCCGAGGTCCTGTTACTGGAGCATCTTGTCCATGAACTTCCGTGAACTGTGGACCTGTTCCTTCTTTTTCTGTTTTCCGTCATTTACTTTCATCTTTGGGCAATTTCAGTCGATGCTGCCACAGGGCGCTGACAGCGGTGATGTCTCCTTCCCTCAGAGAGAACCTGGATTTAGACCTCAGGTGTTGTTTGTGGGGCCAGTTTCTTTCCATTTGGCCTTAATTCTTGGTCATAGACCTTCTGGCTCTTGGCTTGGTAGCCGGGGTGCTCACTCGGACCCTCACCTCATGAGCTATGAGTGCGGTGTCCAGCTCGCGCCCCAGGACTGTGGGCCTGTGCCCAGGCCGTGCCCTGGGCCCCGGACTGGTGTGGCTCCTGTGCCCACACGAGCCTAACCCGGGCTCCTGAAGCCGCCCCAGGCCCGGCAGACGTGCACGTCGGCCTTACCCCGGTGCTTCCTCTTCTTCAGGCTTTAGCCCAAGTTGGGGCTGCTTCAGTGGCTCCGACAGGTCATCGCCGGCTCTGAGGGCATCCGTGGCAGTTTGTACTGTTTTGGGACACTCGTCGGTCTGTCTGCATGGAGCAAAGGCCTCACGCTCTGCTGCTCGGTTTGGTGCTCCTACCATCCTGGCTGCCTCCTGAGCCAGGCTGGCCAGCTCCCAGCAGTCTCCGGCTGGTTGGCATCCCAGGGCTCGAGCGGGGCAGGGGTCACACGCTACGGACAGACGCTTCACCCTGGCATATGTCAGTGGGCCCGGGGCTCCGCAGGTCACAGCGACTCAGGTGGTCAGAACTGGGCAGGGACCTGAACAGACCTACAGCCAGGCCTCTGGCTGCGCTACTTCAGAGAGGCTTTCTATCTTCAGAGCGGATGTGGGATCAGCTGTATTGGTGACGAGTTACTCTCTGCTTCCAATTCCATGCTGCTGGTGTCATCTCCTTCTCTGTTCTTGTGTTTGCTTCTCTCAAAGTCCCATCACTATTTATTAGATTTTGAGGAGCGGACAGAGTAAACGCGTGTGGCTTCTGTGCCTCGTTTTCCTTGATGTACAGTGAAGGTGCGTGTCTACGTAGTTGTGAGGTAGTCGTCAGCATTACATGAGTTAGCTGGGCAGAGTGCTGAGAAAAGCCCCTGGCCCACAGTGCCACACCGTTGTCAGCTGTCACACTGGGTCCACGTCTCCGTCTTCGGCTAGCACCCCAGCAGAAGTTCAGGTTCTCTTCCTGACTTGCTCTCCACCCCCAGCGGTTGTCCCCAGATATCTTGTCTGAACTCAGTCACTTTTAGCACTTGAACATCTGACTACATGTAACTCTCCTTTGCCTCCTCCAGGCTTTGTGGTCTTTGCGACACTTGTGGTCATCCTGTCCTTGATACTGATCTTCGTGGTGGGGCCCCGCCACGGACAGACCAACATCCTCGTGTACATTACGATCTGTTCTGTGATTGGGGCGTTCTCCGTCTCCTGCGTGAAGGGCCTGGGCATCGCCATCAAGGAGCTGCTTGCCGGGAAGCCCGTGCTGCGACACCCACTGGCCTGGACCCTGCTTCTGAGCCTCGTGGTCTGTGTGAGCACGCAGGTCAACTACCTGAACCGGGCCCTGGACATATTCAACACGTCCATCGTGACCCCGATATACTACGTCTTCTTCACCACGTCCGTTCTGACGTGCTCAGCGATTCTGTTTAAGGAGTGGCAAGATATGCCTGCTGACGATGTCATCGGTACTCTGAGTGGCTTCTTTACAATCATTGTGGGAATATTCTTGTTGCATGCCTTTAAAGACGTCAGCTTTAGTCTAGCAAGTCTTCCTGTGTCTTTTAGAAAAGACGAAAAAGCAACGAATGGCAGTCTCGCTAACATGTATGAAGTTCTGAGTAATAGTGAAGAAAGTTTAACTTCCGGAATCGAGCAGCACCCTGGTGAAAACATCTCTCGAAGAAATGGAAATCTGACAGCTTTTTAAGAAAGATGATGATGATGATGAAAAAGTAAACCTGTAATTGTTATTAAGTGAATTTGAATATCAGAATGTATCTGAAAAAGCATTATTCTCAAATAATGTTCTCTAGAGACAATCTTTTTTAAAGTTTCACTAATTTGGACCAAGAAGTCACTTTTCTTATCTTTAAATGGTGGTTGCTCACTAAAATGACCTCAGTACCAGGCCAATTTTTTGTTAACGTATTATTGTAGTGGTATTGAAACTTCTCCTTCACCAAAATCTAAATGCACTAATGACAGTTTGAAGTCTATAAAAATGCTTTATTTTTCCATTGGTGATGAAAGTCTGACTTGTACATTTGTCATGCCCCCTCCATCAATCCCTGACCATTTTAAACCTTTTTGATTTAAAAAAGAACGAAATCATCCCAATACATTATCCTGTGATTTACCTTACCTACAAAAATGACTCCTGTTTGAATTATTTTAATTTTGAAATGTTAAAGAGAATCCTAAGGTTATTAAATGAAAGAAACTCACTTATAAAACAAAGGATAGGAAATCGCTCCACAGGAGCATTCCTCAGGCTGTGACTTGTCCCCACGCACACTGGATGGCCTTCCTCCCGGCCCTGTGTGGACCCGGTGCATCCTGCGTCCGTCGGGCTGCCTGGCCTGACCGGCTTCGTTCTTCAGCGACTCTGATCCCTGATCTGGAACCTTGGCTACCATCTTACAGCTCTTGTACTTGTCAGTGTATTTTCATAATGAGTTACACTCTCATACAGATCTTTTGGCAACTCTGGGAAATATTAGACCAAATTAATTTTTAAAATTTAGCTCGTTATGATAGACAAACTGAAACAAAGTCCTAAGTCTGAATGCTTACAAGAAACTTAAGATGTCTGTACCAAGTACTTTGAGAGATCGTCTGGAAAACTCCATGTTTTGATATTTTAAAAGCATCAACGAAAAAAATGTTTACAGAAAATTTCAAACATATGCAAAAGTAGAATAGTGTAATGAACTCAGCCTCAGACCCTGTTATGGTCGCAGTTAATACGTTGACAGTGTCTACCTGGGTGACAGGATGAACTCAGGCTGTTCCCATTTTGCTCTTCTGCCCAGGGTCACACAGCTTGACTCCGCTGTGACCAGCCTCCACTGGCACCTCACTGTCCTTCGGGGTTGGGGCGGGGGGGCGCATTCCCTGGTAATGGGACATCTTACACAGCACTCTGCTGGCTTTATCAGGAAGAGTTCGCCGTCCCTAAGCTTCCTGAAATAAGTCCCCCTTTCCCCAACGTTTTATCATTGACTCTGCAGGGAGCTATTTTAGACGTTTTTATCCTCCTGCCTCCCCATCCCCGCCCCGTATAATTTTAGCACCGCAGATACACTGTGTATTTGGCTCTGTGCTGTATCGTATCTGTATTTGGACACAATAGGGTAAGAACTAGTTTTCACCCCCTTCGGTGTGATACTGCCCTCACTGAGAATGCAGAGATTAAAAATAAATTCTTAATTATTTAACACCTTATAGCCCGTCTTACACGTAGTATTCACTGCATTTTATTTGGTTTATGAGTAAGTCTTAGAAATCTCCCATTAACGTGAATTAAGTTTAGTCATTACAGTAACTCATCACATCCTGTTACTTTCAGTAGCGGGTGAGAACAGACACCACCTCCTAACCGGAGCGCCGGCCCAGGGTCACCAGCTTACACTTAGACAGAAATGGCAGGTTTTAGGTACCTTTGTAAAGAACAGTTCCATTCTGTGTTACTCACGGTACAACGGCGCAGGGGACGGTGCGCACTCTCTTCGGTGGCCTGTATGACGCTGCTGGACGTCGCTGTCTCGTCTCCAAAGCCACGTGGAAGTTACTCCCCAACACGACCTGCCCCTTCTCCAGGGTGCAGGTGGCCTACACTGAGACCTCCTGTGCCCGGTCTGTGCACGCGGCAAGCGGAGCAAGTCCCTCATCCGAGCGGGGTGCGCGGGGTCCCAGTAAGTGAACACAAACAGGCTTCATTAGTTTTATTGCTATAAAGTTTGCACCCCTCACACATTAGATTTTGTTACAACTGGTTTAGTAAAAACAGGAATCAAACACCAGAAGAGTCTAAACATGAACTAAGTAATCATTATGTTTAATTCTAATTGGTAATGGGTTTTATTACAATTAGTTGGTATTGAGTTTCTTGCTTAAGTTCGTAAATCCCGATGCATCATCAGCCCTTTGCTAAGGGATCAATGGATGGGCTCAGCAGTGCTTTATGACACACAGCCGGCTGATGGAACATTCCATAGAAAAATGGAAAAGAACTTCGTAAGAATATGCAATAATCAGCAGCCAAGAGTCTTAGACTTTCTAACAATTGAAAGCATATACGATCTTAGTCTAGAAAAATAAGTCAGTTTTATAAAATTAAGCTTTTAGATCGAAAAGCACCCCCTTTAACAGGCATAGAGATACTGAAAAATAGTCCCTAAGAAATCTCCCTAAAGACTCGAAGAGAACAGCGCGCCCCGGAGCTCTGGAGTGTGGCGGGCACAGGCGCTGTGCACGCCCTCAGCTGCTGGCCAGCGACTGGTGGATCGGGGGCTGGAAGCAGCGCACGTGCTCCACGGGCGTGCTCTCCCCATCGCCCGACTTCAGGTACTTGTCCAGGACGGTGATGATCTCGTCATTGAGGATCTGGAACTTGCGAATTCTCTCTACCATCTTCTTCAGGGGCTACAACATGAACACATCAGGATGTTCATATTTCCTCAGCAAATCATAGCAAACTACTGACACACATACCACCTCATCAACGCAACTGCGGAAACGGAATACGTTTTGCATTTGAGCAGTTCTCTGTTGGTTTCATGCTACCAACCAGACTTTCTTGCACAACGTACAGACCTGCGGGCGTGCCGGGGGTGGGGGCTTGTGTGTGTGTAGAAAGTGTGGACGACCCTGTCAGGGGACACAGACTGGAACCCGGCGTGACCCAGGCTTCAGAGTTCGGCAGTCACAGATTGGGGTCTCACTGACTGTCCACTGACGCAGGACGGGCTGAAGCACGCGCGCACGCACACGCACACAGACACGTCTGTAAAGCAGCAACACTGCTGTGGGCTAGCGCAGGAGGAACGGCGGAGCCCTGACTTCCAGGGCGGGTGCCAGTGGCAGCTGTGATCGAGCTGGACTATGCCTGACACCCCACCAAGCCAGACCCCCACTTAGGTGATACTGGGCCAAGCAAGTATCGGCCTCTGGAAGTGGACGCAAATGACAATCTAGGGGAGAGCGATCCCAGTGACATTCAAACAGCCGACACCCACAACGTCCAACACACAAGGAAGCATTTCCAAGTCTTAGAAACCCTGGGAGGTCTCGAGTACTAGAATGAAAAGAACACAGAATGTGAGCTACAGGAAATGTGTAAAGAAGTGAAAAATGGAAAAAGTCACTGAAAAAAATAAAATTAACAATTGCCACCAAGATTTGGAGAACCCAATTGAACTTTTCCACATAAACTAATGATTTTTGACAGTAAAAACATGCAGGTTAGAGCTGCAACGAATAGCTCACTGGACAAAGCCATCTGAGGGGAGCCCAGAGAGGGAACGTGGAGGCATGGGGGGCGGAGCGGCCCCTCAAAGATGCCCCAACCTGCAGGACCTGTGAACAGGTGACCTTCCGAGGCAAACGCGCTTTAACTCAGGGAGCGTACCCTGGGCTTCCAGGGAGACACCGCCTAGCGAGCAGGGAATGTCCTCTCGCCAGAGGAAAGGGAGATGTAGCAGGAAGAACAGTTGGGAGATGAGGACCGTGAGAGGGGTCCAAGCTGCCTCAGCCAAGGGACCATGTGGAAAGTGTGAAAGGACGTGTACTTAGTTCTCAGCTGTAAGGAGCTGAAACCAGCCAGAAAAAAGACCAGAAAGCGGCCATCCCCAGAGGCTCCGGAAGGAGCACAGCCCCACAGCCCCACTGGTTTGGGCCCTGGCAGATGCAACAGGACCCAGCTGAGCCAGGCTACCCCCGGGCGTGTGGCCTAGAGACCCGGGGGGGCGGTAGCTGCTGCTGTTTTAGACCACCAAGGCCGTGGCAATTCATTGTGGCAGCGACAGAAACTGCGACAGGGTGAAGGGTAAGGAGACCAGAACAGGGTCTGACACGGGTCCACGTGCATGCCCAGAAGGCAGATACAGAGCTTGGGAGAAAGACTGAAACACTTAAAAAGACGATGACCGAGTATTTATTTTCTGGAACTCAGTTACAAAAAATTCCATAAACAACAAGGATCTCAAAGGCAGCCAAAAGTCACACTTTGATGCCACCAAGGGAGCCTGGGACAGAATGCAATCACCCAAAACAGCAGAGCTAGACTGGGAAGGGGACCTAGGCTCCCCGAGACGAGAACAGAGAGAGCGCTCAGCACGCCCGCGGCCAGGCTGCCCTACCTGCTGACCGCCACCAGCCTGGCCCGGGCGAAGCGACAGCTGCGCGCAGCTGGGGCACACACGGCCGGGCGAAAGCCACCGCCAGAGAAAACAGCGGAACGAACAGGAGGGAGACGTGCACGTACCACGTTTTTGATGACCTCGTCCTTGCCGTCGTGCTTCTGGACCTTGAGGAGGTGGTAGCAGAAATCCAGCACGGCGAAGCGCCGCTGCTGGCCCAGCAGCACAATGACCATGCAGCCCGCCCAGTGCAGCCCATCGCCGAAGCACTGCCTGGAGCCGGGGCGGCGACAGGAGGGGTGGTCAGCACAGCGAGCGACGTGCACGGCCATGCCGGGACACGGACGGCATGGCTGTGTCCCTGCTCCGGGAACACTCTCACGGTGCCCCGGGCCCGCTTCCCAAGCATCTCTGGACTGTGCCCCGCCGTGAAGGAGATGCCACGACGCCGGCAGCGCCCAATCCCCGGCTGCCCATCCACCAAGCGCCTCCACCTCAGCCGGCACCTGCTGCCCGGCCCGCACCCCCGCTCTCTCCCGCGCCCCCGCTCACACCCGCGCCCCCGCACACACTTACTCCACCGTGAACTCGTGGGTCCCCACGGGGATGCAGTAGACGAACTGCATGGCGCTCCACAGCCGGTGGAACTCCACGCACTCGTCCACGTGCATGACGCCGTTGACGGGCAGTGGCCCACGCCACACGGGGTCGTCCAGGAAGGTCCGGACCCGCGTGAGGATGACCTCGAACATGGACAGGCCGCAGCACAGGCGCTCCTTCGTCAGCAGGTCGCCCTCTCTCGCTATGGCGATTTGCTGCAGGCAGGACGGGGTGTTACAGGAGCACGCGGGAGCTGGCGGCTGGCCAAGCTCCTGGTCCCTGGGAAAGGACCTCAGCACACAGAGGCGGGTTCTTACAAACACGCGTCAGCCAAGTGACTACAGCAGCTACTGCCGACGTGCCTCACAGGGCCAAACGTACTGGGCAGTTCTCCCTGTACAGCTGCTCTCGGCCAGGAGTGACTTTGCCCCAGAGGACAAGTGACAACGGGTGGGAGACACTTTTGGTTGTCACAGCCTTGGGTGGGTCTGGTGGCATCCAATGAATAGAGGCCAGGGACACTGCTAAACACCCTACAATTCACAGGAAAGTCCTCAACAAAGAATCATCTGGTCCAAAATGGGGACACTGCTGAGACTGAGGAACCCGCAGAGCGCAGGTGGGGGAACGCGACCCCGTGCCGTGCCTCCCGCCGGAGACTGCGCATTCTGTTCTTAAAAACCTGTGAAAAACCTTCTTCACAAAGGGATGGACGACAAAATCGGGTGATATCTACTGTGAACATCTTACGTGCCACGTGATGTTAGCTCAGCCAAATCTCCCAACCGCCCTGTGACGAGGTCCTGTCCCAAACCCTGCCTGAGACACTGGGGCCCAGGGCCTGTCCAACCTCCCGTTCCCAGCCCCGCCCGCGAGGGCAGCGCTGTCAGGGCGTGCGCTACCTGAGGGGTCCCCAGCCGTTCGATGAGAGGCACGAGGTGCAGTGGGGCGTACTTTGACTCCAGTCTCTTCATTTTGGCATCAAGTCTTTCTCCCTCTGCAGGGGACAAAATATGATAAAGAATCTTTTTTATAAAAAACGAGTGCAAAGGTTTCAATTTGTCCAAAAAACAAACGAAAGATTTTTAAGTCAATATCATACACACAGGTTATTTCAAAAATTATTTTATGGAACTGGCTTGTTTGACATTTAAATTCAAACTACAGACTGATTTTCTATTTAATATTAACTTTTAAAACTTAAAGGAAACCCCAATGTAAACAAAAGCAGAGACCAGGACAGGAAACCTGTGCACCCATCTGCCCCAATGACCTTCAACCTGGGGCCAGTGTCCCTGACCACACGCTACCTGACGCACCCTGAGACGCCCTGCCACTTCAGCCTAAGTGTTTCAGTTTTCAGCATTTGTTCAACCACGAAACGTGGCCAGTCACCCCATCTTGGCTGGACAGGTGCCAAACTCAAGCAAAACAGGCCGTCAGTTCCCCGGTGACAAAGGCCAAACCTGAGTCGTGGGGGGCAGTCTGGGCCCAGGTCCCGGGGACACGGGCTCACCTTTCACGTGGACCCTCGGCAAGATGTTCTGAAAAGGGGCCGCGTGCAGCAGGTCACACACTTCCTCCAAGGACTAGAGCGGGGAGACAGAAGGACGTGTTGGACGGACAGACATCTGGCGCGGGAGACCAGGCACGGTGGGTGTGAACGCGGGCCCTGGCGTGCGTGGGTGCTCCCGCCTTGGCGAGGCCAGCTGCGGCCAGGAGTCTGCGTGCAGCTGGCACCTGCCCCGTGCCAGCCAGGGGGCCGGGGCGCAGCTCTGCCTTCAGTGTGGCACCAACACTGGGCAGCAGCGCATGGCCGGATGATGGACACGTCCTTGGTCCTGCCCGTTACAGCCGCTGCCCGCCACAGGTGGCCACTGGGCACCTGGAATATGGCAGTCAGCTAAGGAGCTGCATTTTAGTCATTTTTACTTCAACATGGACGTGAGTAAACCCAGCCAGGAGGGACAGACAGAGGAAGGCCAGAGCTCTTTAAATCAGAGCTGTCAGCTGACATGACACACCGGCAGAGAGAGACAGGCTAAGTGACAGCACAAAGAGTGGAGAGAGCGATGTCCCCCTGCATCTCCTTGCTGGTGGTGCTGTCCAGCACAGCGGTCACGTACGACTCAACAGTGAAGTAGTTACAATTAGGTAAGATTGAGCCACACTGGAGGGCCCCAGAGCCTCAGTGCTTTACGCCGACGTGCACGTCACATGTGTCGGTGCGGATGTGGCTAATGCTATGGAACAAAGCGTCCTCACGAGGCTCAGAAAGAAACTCTCGGGAGGAAGTGCATTCTTCTTCCTCCCGAGAACACACTCAAATCAGTCCACGTGGTCGTGAAAAGAACGGTGCTTGACAACACTTGCTGCCTGCACCCCACTGAAGAACCCCAGTAAACTGAGCTCACAGATGCCGCCTCCCGGCCCCTGTGGGGAGGGACCGGGGCCGACTACGCACCAGGCTCTGCTCGATGAGCAGGCAGAAGAGGACGGCGTTGCCCACCTCCCGCAGGTTCTGGAAGCACACGGTCTTCAGCTCCGCGTACTCCACGATGTCCTTCAGCTGGTGGTGAAAGAACTCCAGGATGCCTGTGAGCAGACAGCGCGGCGGCTTGGGGGACGCGAGAGGGGCCGAGCCCGGAGGGCGCATGCAAGGAGCTGCCATGGAGCTGGCCTCACATCCCCCGACCCCGACATCCTCCCTACAATGGCGGCTTGTCCGGCGCCCGTGCTCTGGGCCTCAGCTCTGCCGACCGGCATCTTCCGAGGAGGCAGCACAGTGCCAGGGCCAGTGAGAAGGACCACAGCGCGCTTCCAGAAGAGGCAGACGGTACTTGATGAGAATCAGTGTCCCCTCCAGGCACAGACAGGAACGTCCTCAGTCTGACTCAGGACGCCTACAAAACCCTGCAGCTAATGCACACTCGGGAGAGATGTGCACGCTGCGTCCTGGCCTGGTGATGAGGCACGAGAAGGGGCGAGGCGCAGAAACGGGGAAGAAAGTTACATTCTCAGCCCAATCTACGCATTCCGTCTGAGCCACTGCTCCTCTAACCGCAGACTCCAGACCCACACGTCATGCAGGTGGCCCAGGGACCCCAGAACACCCCGAGTAGTAGGCAGGAGACCCACCAGGTTCAAACCCTTCATGCCGACAGCTCAAGCCCCGAGTGCCCATGAAGACGCCGTGGCTCCACCTGCATCAGAGGCTGCCCCCTCCTCACTCAGCACAGCCCACGGCCCCCGCCCCTGCCTCGGCCACCTCCCCGTCCTCAGCATCACCCGAGGACCCAGGCCCTCACGGGCAGCACCCCCACAGGCAAGCGGGAGTAGGACAGCTACCAGCAACACGGCTTTACCACGCAGCGCTGCCCGCAGACCGGGGTCCTGCCAGCTCTGTGCTGGCACGGGGTGACAGCTGGTGACACTGATGTAACAAGTGGCCCCCAGACCAGCTCTGAATTTGGCCTAAACGGCTTTGTCTTCAACATTTAAAATTCCCACGTCCAGGCAGTAATAAGTACATCACTCATCCGCGTCCTGACAGTGACGCCAAGGCAGCCCTGCCAGTGTGCCCGGAACTTGAGACCGGTCACCTTGCTGTCCCCTCAGATGCCACCAACGGCCATCTGGGAGCACGACCATACCAGTGGACTGCTTTGTCAGAATAGTCTCTTGTGGTGACCGAGTATGGGCCCAAGTCACCTCAGCAGACAGCGAGTGTCGTCCTGTTCGGACTAGGGTCCCTCCGGTACAGGTTTCCGAGAACGAGCTTCCTGAGACCCTCAGGGCTGTGACTGGACAGCCCCAGGTCGGCTTCGTCGGGCCTCGTGGGCCGGTGCCCTCGAGGGCATGTCTGCCACAGGCCCCACAGGGTGCCAAGGCACCCTCAGGTCCTGCTGAGCGAGCCCAGCAGGGGGTGGGACCAGCCGCCAAGCTTTCCTGCCCCTCCCTGGTTGGCCTTCAGGGCCCTCCCTGGAATGGTGGCCGCCATGAGTCCGCACACCGGATTGTGGAGAAGGGCCAGCCGGGACTGTCCGGAGGCGCCCGCTCTGGCTGCCCCCTGCCCACCGGGAAGCACACGGCCCGATCGGTCACTGCCGCCCTGACTTCCCTCCCGCGCGGTATGAGGCCGGCGCAGCCCCGCAAGACGCCCACTCACCGGGGGAGCCGTACTCGTGCCGGGGCAGGCGGCACACCTTGGGCATCACCTCCATCAGCGTCTTCACGTACTGCAGGATCGTGCCCTGTAGCTGCAGAACACAGGCTGCCTCAGCCACGGCCAGTCTGCCGTGGGCCGCGGGCAAAGCGCTCCATCACGGGGGGTCGGGGGGGCAGCCTCGCCGGGGCACCCACTACATGCTCATGTTGGACCACGAGTCCGTGAGAGGCCGTGGTCCGAGGTGTGACAGTGTGGGGCGGGGGGGACTCTGAGGAAGGGACGTCCTCATCAGAGGGCAGTTTCCGTAGTCCTCTGATGGGTGGTACAGCTCCCACACTGGACCACGTCACCCTGTGCACCTGCCACCTCCGAGACACATGTTTTGGGGCAGAGGCTGCTGCTGGGGTCATGGCAGGGCCCGGGCCAGTCAGCGTCATTGCTATATCACACAACCCAACTCCTCTGCATTCTGACTTTTGATCCTGACCTACGTGGTTTCAGATTTTGTCACGTTCAAGGGGACGGCAGGGCCTCTTGAGTGCCAGCCGGTCGGTTAGACACCCAGGTGACCACCTGGCCTTACGACTGTGTCTGTCGGAGGGGGCAGTCTGGTGGGGGGTCAGATGCTCCCTGGCCAGCAGGGTAGAACGGAGCCGACCTGCAGGACGCCCAGCTGGCGTCTGTGAATGGCGTGGAGAGGTCACACCCACCACCCCAGAAGCAGGCACAGAGGCCGGGCCACGCCTGAGCGGGGACGCCGGCGGGGACCCACCAGGCTCTTGACGACCTTCAGCAGCTCCTCCATGACGACCGCGATGCCCTGGTAGCCGAGCAGCCGGCAGATGACCTGGAAGTGTGGCGGGCCCACGAAGTTCCGGTAGCTGCCGTAAATGCTGGAGTAGGCCAGGTTCAGAGCCTGCGGACAGAGAGCACAGCACCCGCAGGGGGCTCAGGCGGGCAGCCCACGCACACGGGGGCACGCTCGCTAAAGCGGAGGACGACACAATGCCATTGGTGTTCCTACACGTGTTAAACTTCCTGTTCTACGCCTTTTTGAGGTCCTGGAACAAGAAATTAACACACATTAGCCCATGACCCCCTGCTGCCCTCAGTGTCCTGGGGGACGCCGAGGACAGCCCCGGAGGGCTAGGGAGCTGAGCAGACAGGGGCACCCTCCCTGCTGAGGCTGCACATCTGTTTTTCTACTACATGTTTGGGGAATGTCTGGCCATGGGAACTTTCTCCTTTCACTATGGGCTATTTGCGTTTTTACCATTGAAGCGCGAGTGCTTTAAACATCATGACGCTTCCCCCAACGCCGGTGTTGCAGACCCAGCAGCCCTCGGCCTGGACCCTCGTCCTCCAGCCGGACGCTGCTGCACGCTTTGCGCTGGCTCACCTGCCGCCTATGGCCGCTGGCCGTCAGCTTTTCTGTGCCTCGGCCCCTCACAGATGTGCCCGAGCCTCTTCCGCACACTTTCTCTGGATGGATGCTTTTTAACCTTTTAACGTGCCAACCATCTCACTCACTTTGGTACCAGGAGTGGGGCCAAATACCACTCCACGGCCAGAGCGCCATCCCAGCCCCATTACTCTTTTAAGAAAACGACATTTCACATGTGGCGTGACACACTTGTATCACTGCAACTAAACTGATTTTCACTGAACTTCAAATTCCGTTGAATTGTGAACTTAAAACACAGAAAAGCCTACCTTTGATCCATGCAAATATTGGGGTTGTGCATTAGGCTGTTTATCTCTTTGAAATTCTTGAGAAAATGGTAACACTGTCCGAACAAATCTAAAAAAAAGTAAAACAAGACAAATTTAATAGTAGTTCTCCAAAATTCAAAACTTTACATTGTCCATCAATTAATTCTTCCTCCGGGTTAGTGACATCATCATCACATAGAAAAACTCAAGGAAATCAAAACCCAGAGCAGGAACGAGACCAACACCCTGAGGTGCTCTGAGTGGACACAGGGCTCAGGAAGGGAGTGAGGACACTGGCAGCAAAACGGCCTCCAGGTCCAGGGACAGCCGGCCCGTGGGCACCGGGGCCATTTCGAGCATGGCCCGCCCCTCTGACGAGCGGCAATGGCCCAGCACTTGGGCCTCGCTGGGCCTCTGCACACAGCAGTGACAGCAGGGACAGAAGGGAAAGATAGCCTCGGCAGCGATGTCCGGTCATTCAGATCACTACTGGGAGTCTTATCAGGCGGAGTGTGCAAACTACACGCCGTAACCACACGCGCTTGGCCAGGAGACAGTGGCCCAGCGGACGCGGGGGCCGACACTGTCCTGCTTGCGCTTCACTGGACGCCCAGGCCGGCCCGGCCGCCACGCTCACCGGTTGGTGGAGCCGTTGTAGCAGTAGTTGGGCAGGAAGTCGTAGTTGAGCTCCCAGAAGACGTGGAGGGTTATTCTGCCATAGGGTGCCGACACGTTGTGGTTGGCCTCGCGGAACATGGCGTCGAAGCTGTCCAGCGTCAGGTACCTGCTGAGCAGCTGGTGGGTCATGCGGTTGGTTTCCAAGAGGCCATCCAGCTCCTGCGGGACAAGGAAAGGGTGTGAGGGCAGAACGGGGCCAGCTGAGGCCTCTACCACGGTGACTCGCCATGCACCAGCTTCCTGGACTTGTGTGGCCAGCTCTTGCCAAGTCTGCGAAGTTCTCACCTACCGACCCTTTAAATGGACGCTCTGCCCCCTCCCCCTGCCCCCCATGCTGGGACCCCACTGTCCCGATGCTGCCCTCCTGACAGGGCAGGAAGTTCTCGCAGTGTCCTCTCCTCCTCCACGGGAAGCATTCCCAGACTTCCGGCTTCTCTTCCCTGGTGTCTGTTTCCAGTGCTTTCTAACGCTTCCTTCGCCTTTCTACTGTGTTCTTCTGCTCCTGAATTTGCTTTTTTTTTTTTTTTTTATAGTTTCCATTTCCTGCCCGTTGATTTTCTTCCTGAGCTCACTGAACTGCCTTCCTGAATGTTCTTGTGTGTGGATGACGTTTTCATGACTGGAATCTTGAATCTCCATCGTTTCAGTCCCAGTGCTCGGGGCCTCTGAGTTTGGAGTCTGGAGATGCCATTTCTTCAGCTCGGCAGGTGGGTAACCAGGGGTCTCCCTTTCGTCTCCAGCCCTGGAATCGTTTTTCTTTCTCTTTCCTGCTCACCTGTGCTCCGGCACTGTGTGTGTGTGTGTGGGGGGGGGGGCTTCCTGTGGTTGTGGGAATGGCCGTGCAGGTGACTGGGGTGGCAGGTGTCCCTGCAGTGCCCAGCATGGGGGCTGTGGCGATGGAGGGGAGCCAGGCCCCAAGCCCGCTTCCTATGACCGTGCTTCTTCCCCTGACCACCGGCACGCCGTGGTGTAGCCAGGGACACGTGGGCACTGCTGCTCCCTGTTCTGCCGCGTGGGGGTGGGGGCCAGACTCGCAGGCAGCACCCTGCACCTGCCCCTCACTCGCCTGGCCCCTTCTGGCCTCCCCCACGCCGCCTGTGCGCCCTCCTTCACATGTCCCGGTGTGGGTCTCAGGCCTGTTTGCGTGCTGAACAGAGCACCCGTTGCTGGATTGCGGATGTCCAACCTATTGTCACTCACGGGAGAGAAACTCCACCAGGATCCTGACGTCACTCCCCAAAACCCCGTTTTCGTGGCTGTCCATCCTGCTGCTTTGGTTTTCTTCAGGGGCTCCTTGGATGTGTAGGTTGGACCATCACTCTCTATCTATGTTATATTCTCTCAAATTCTTTTTCTGCTTTCATTTGATTTTTATAGCTTTCCTCCTTTCGTACTTTAGCTGTAATTCGGTATGATTTACTCACAATAGGGAGTATTTGCTCTCTGAAGTCAACCTGGAATTGTGAGGACCAAGAGCAGGTGCTAAGTAAGGATCCCGGATGGTCCAAGATCGATCAGTGCTACCTTCCAATTTCTACACAAAAACTGAACGAACCATCGGTTCGATTTATCAACAAGGGCAAAGTACAGTTAGCCACGATCCTTGTGACCACACGAGCCTGAGAAAGGAAAGAGCACTTACAACGATCGATGTCAGGTCTTCACTTTCAAACCGTCCAATAGCCAGCTCCAGAGACTTATACATGGCCACCGAGACACGCTGGGTGATCAGACGGTTGAGGTCCACGGACCTGCCCAGGAGCTGGGGGAGGGAGAATGAACACGACACAGACTAGCAAGAAAACACGGGTCCTCCCCCATTAATCAATTCCAAGTGATATGACACACAAGCGATGCACAGATTCTACACATTTCAATAACATAAAAATAAGAGCCAATCCCAGGTGAAAAATGCCCCCAAATGTGAATGATCTGCAGGCAGACAAGGGAATGGTCTGGAATTTCCCCTAATTCTTTGTGAGGTATATCTATTGGTGTTGGAACAGAAAACAAGCACTGAATTTTTATTCTTCGTGCCAGCCACGAGAAAGCTGATCTGCGACACCTCTGAGGCGGCAAACGTCTCTCGCTTCTCGGAGCTTCCTTTTAAGCTCAGGCTTCTTAGCCCCTAGAAAGCAGCAGAGGCCTCTGGGCCCAAGCAGGGCAGGGCGCAGAGCAAGACGGCCTCCCTCGTGTTTCAGGTCACCCAGCAGGAGCCATCTGTCTTCACAATCTAAGGATGTTCCCACAGTCACTTAACATGCTCACATCTATTAAAATCGAGCAAATGCTAAGAAAACCCGCGATTTCCAAAGTCGGTGCCACGTTTGCCACATCTCGGAAAGACCTCGCTCACCTGCACGTGCCTCTGCTTGAGCAGCGTCTCATAGCGGTTAGATGGCGGGAGGTGGATTGTTGCCCCCTGATTCTTACATTCGGATCGTAACCGTTTATCCAGAAGCAAACTAGAATGGAAGGAAGAGAGGACATTTCTCACTCGCTCTGCATTTACCAGGAATGTCAGATCGAATTACCCAAGATTCCACACCCAGGCACAACCGCACACTCACCTTCCCGCCATAACCTTGTAATACGCAAATATCTGGTCTGCCAACTTGTAAACAAACTGGTCAAAGCATAGATTCACCTGAAGAAAAACAAACCTTATATTTTGATTCCCTAAATTAAGACCAAATAACACACTTACAAAGAATCCACTCAGCAATTGCATTTCTGGGTTTTCATCTGAAGGAAACGAGCCACTAACTTGAAAAGACATCTTCACCCCACGTTCACTGCAGCGCTATGCACAACAGCAAGGTTTGGGAGCAGCCTGGGTGCCCCTCCATGGCTGAATGGGGGCAGCAGAGGTGCTATACACATACAACGGATTACTGTTCAGCCATCAAAAAGGAATTTTCAGCTCCAGTGTAATCTTATGCAACCACCTTCGTGTATGAGGGCCATCCTCGATACACATGTTGTCATGCTCACATGACTGTAACAAGCAAAGATAAAAAGCTAAACAAGAGAGACAGGATAGGGTTGGTTCGGCGCATCCACTCGGTACAATGCAATGCACCTGCGCTCAGACTGTGACAGGCGAGGACATGAATGTGCCCACGATGTGCTGTCAAGTGTCTCTAAGACACACGTCACCCAACAGCTTATGTTGTAAGACTCCACGTGTCATGCACATAGACACTAAGATGCAGACAAAGGTTCGCCCCGAAATATTCATTTCCAAAGTTCAGCCCACTGTTTAACCCCCTGTGCTATGAAGAGAGTTGCTTCCTCCAATGCAAGGGCGAGGGGATTTAAGAAAGGGTGGTTAAGGTGCCCGGGCTCTCACCTCTGCCTCGATTTCGTCGTAAAGAAACTGCTTGTTGAACTTGGTGAGGGCGTAGTGGGCGCTGTCGTTGTACAGGTCCAGGGAGTAGAGGACGTACCTGCAGGGGCGAGCGAGCGGTCAGGCCCGCCTCCCACCGCGCTCCTGGCCCTCTGGCCCAGGCCACCCTCCACTCTCGAAAGGGACACCCTGTCTCACTTTCGAGGCCCTGCCCGTGCCCCCCGCGAGGCCGGCCTACCCCACGGGTGGCGCCCCCGTCCCCACAGGCCGTGCCCAGGGGCCGCCAGCAACTGCTTCTCACTTAGCATGGTTCAAAGTTTGCCACAAGCACGTAAAAACCACAAAAACAAGGTATTTTCTAACTTTTAAGAATGAACTGCCTGACTTAAAGACAAAACCATACGAAGGTTCCAGGTCCCACAGGTGACCATGAGCACATCCAGTGCTGCTAAAAGCCCCTCTCCCCGGCCCATGTCTGGACTATAGGTGGTGGCCGGCACTCTCCAGAATAAGGTCCCCTGTGGGAGCGAGAACGTCCCCATCTTGCAGGGGGGAGGCCACCTGGGCAGCAGGGCCAAGCCCACCCCCAGAGGTGCGACAGAGGCATGTGGCACGCTGAGGCCTCCCAGTGGAGTCCCCTGCTCCTCACACCGCCTGCAACGCGGCGGACCTGACCGCCACGGGGGACGATGCACACGGGCCAACACAAGCCCGCACGTGCCTGTGAGGGCAAGGAGGGCTGGCTGGATCGGACCCCTGCTGTTCACGAGGCACCCCTCTCTCCCCCTCACGGATTTCGTATTTTGACAGTCTCTGACCCCTGAGCCCCGCTCTCAAAACAAAGCTGTTCAACCATCACTTCCTCTTGCAAACTCAATTGGGTTCGAGGCTCTGCCACACACGAGGCCAGGCCATATCTCTCCTCCCTGACCCCGGCCCAGTCCCCACAGCCTCACCGGTGCCTGGACACAACAGGACTGCACCAATTCCAAAGCCTAAGCTCCCCAAGAAACCTGTCCCTTGCATTAATCTCTAAAGTCGTACCCCAGGAATTATGACTTCAAACGAAGGGCTGAGAACAGCGCTTGTCCACCTCCCAGCTCCCAAACACCGCCCTGGGCCCCATGCCCAGGAAGAAGAGCCATGCGAGGCGCCCAGGTCCTCACTCCATCATGGACGCCTCCTTGGTCTCCAGGATGTGGTCCGTCAGGACCCAGGGCACGGACATCTCGATGGGGAACTGGATCCTCCGGCCCATGGTCAGCTCCAGGAAGAACTCTCGGAACCACAGCTGCGAAAGGTCACAGCACTGCTGCAGCGTCTCTGAAAGGGGTCAAATGACACAGTGTTAACCTCTGGCAAGCGGAGAAGGCTCAGCAGACAGGAGACGGCTGGACCACGTGCAGGTGGGCGTGGCCAGAGCAGGGAGCGGGCAACTAACACTGGGGACGAGACAACCTGGACCTGGCTGCAAGCAAAGCCACCCTGGATTGTGTGGTTCTCGCTCCCAAGAACAGAGACAGCGTCCGGCCGCCACGGGCCTGGCATGGACAGCACAGCCCATGGGTGACGGGTGCACCTTGTCAACCCTGTTGGCCCTTCTGGGGGACTGGAAGAAAACGTGTCCTTTTCAAAAGGAGAAATAAAAACAGGACAACTTGGTTTTACTTAGGATAAAGAGGCAGCACTGCCCACGTATGCAGTGCACGTTGATCTAATGTAAAATGGAGACAGATTTTTTTCAGTTTCTGTCCAATGACAGAATAAAAAACAAAACCTTATTATTCACTCCTACAGCATCCCAGCCAAGACAGGGGCCTCCACGCTGAGCAAGAAAGTTGCCACAGGGGAGCAAACGTGGATGACTCCACGGTGACAAGGGAACCCACTGGCACCCCGGTCAAGATGACCAGAGTTGCCCCAGGACGGGCTGCCGCTCAGGTCACCTGCCACCTTCTGCACGTCACCGCCCAAGGGCGGTGTCTGTTTCTGATCTCTATCACTGTCTTGGTCTCGAGCCAGGTGACAGATTACCCTGTGCGGTTACAAAGACTTTGTGCTCAGGCCCGAGGGCCAGGTACAGCCCCGCAGCCCTCACCCTCGTAAGGGGCAGGCCACGTGGAGGGAGCGCCCAGCCAGTCACGCATTTAAAGCGAAGGTGAGGGAATGCCACGAAGGTTACGACCCCCGTCACCATCCGGGATGGCCAGGCAGGCAGCCGCATGCTGGACAGTCAGCGGTGTGAGCACACGGGCCCGGGCGCTGGGCGCAGCGTGTCTTACCGCTGAAGTTGATCAGGTGGGTGTAGAAGAAGGACTCCCGGTGGAACTTCTCGATGTCCAGGATGGTGGGCCCCTCCAGGCTGCTCCTCAGCGTTTTCTTGGAGCCGCTCTTGTCTGCAACGAGGGACTCCAGCATGGTTCGCACCATGTAGAGCTGCGTCACGCACGGAAACAGCCGTGGGGGAGAGAGAGCGACGGCCGGTTAGCGAGGCGCACGGCGACGCGGGGCACTGCTGCTGTGCCCGCTGCGCACCGCCCGGCGTCCGAGCTGCTGCCAGGGGACCCTGGCACTGGCACATCAGCGAGAACAGACGGTGGCTTACCCCCGAAGGTTAAGAGAGGCGGGTGGGCGGAGGACTGCCTCAGACACGCGTTAACCACATGCAAGAGCCTCTCCACGCCCGGCAGCGCTCAGGGCCCACGCCACGGTGCGCACCGGGTACAGCTAGACACGACAGACGGAGAGGCGGAGAGAGCCGTTAGTCACGAGACACGAGTCACAGATGGGGCGCGCACACGGACGAGGGCAGAGGGCGCATGCACGGCACACAGACCAAGGACAGGTCCCCAAGACACTGCACGGCCTCACACAGCCGGGAGCCCGCTGTGTCGCTCATTCTCTGAAAGGCCGGCAGAAGGGAGACAGGAGCCCCCAACACACACGTGACGAGTAGGAAGGACCCAGTCCCGAGACAGGGTTGGGGGGAAGCAGAAGGGCACAGTGCCAAGTGTGAGTCGGGAGTAAGCGGCTTGGGGGTTGGGGCCCAAGTGTGCCAGACAGGGAACAGGTGGCAGCTGAAGCCCGGGGACACGTGAAAGCCACATTCCTAGGTTTCCCAAAGGCTCATCTTTAGTCGTGACGCTGACAGGCCAAATGTCAACATGATAACCACACCCTTAAACGCACACCCAAAACCACAGCGTAAATACGGGACGCAGACGGCCCCCCACTCTGGGGACGGGACCTGATGCAGGCTCGGCACACCAACGCCCCTCCCCGAGTCACACGGCTGCTGGCCGAGGCTCCGGAGTCAGGGAGCGGAAGGGCAGCGAGGACACGGTGCCGAGCGGACAGAGGTGGTGTCATTTCGCTCACAGCCTCGCTTATGGACCCTGGCAGCTCAGGGTCACCCTCGGGGGCACGGGCGGGGACAGGAGGGTGGGGGGAGGGGACAAGAACCTGTGTGCTGGAGGGCCCCACGGCGCGGCGTGGCACTTTAATGTCGAAGCCACTCTTGGGGTCCTTCTCGCCCCGGAGGGCCGGGTCGTTGAAGGGCTCGTGCCCCGTCTCCCAGTCGCACACGGTCTTCCTGATGGCCTGCAGGACACTGGACGGGAGGACAGTGCGCTGACGCCACGGGGACTTCCACAACCACAGCTCCTGTCACCGCCACAGCCCTCGCACAGCCCACCCACGCAGACGCCCCTGGGCACGGTGCAGGGCGAGGCAACAACGGATGGTTCACTTGGGGACAGGACTGGCCCCAGAAGTCCTAGCGCAGCTGCGATTTGCATCAATGGGTCACACGAAGGCGGAGGGAGGAGAGACCACAAACATCGACATGCAGAGCAGAAAATGAGCCTCCCCGTGACCGACCCCCTTCTTCTAAGACGAACGTGAAGTCGTGAACACTACTCTGGGAACGGGATGGACCTGTGTCACCAACTCATCTGGAGCCTGTCCCTGTCCTGGTCCCCAACAGGACTCCGCCATGTGGCGACACCCATGGGCACACGCCCGGGAGGCACACCCACCCACCCTGGTGCCCACCCTGACGGCCTCATGGCGAAGTTCCGGGTGACACCGAGCTCCTCTCAGACCACGTGGCTCGTGCCCACGCAGTGGCCTCCCATTACGGCAACCACACACACTGCACAAATGTCAAAAGTCACACACCAGGCGACAAGCACACCAACTATAAAGCCACGAACGAAACCAATGCCCTTGCAAGTCCCTGTAAACTTCACTTTACACAGGTGTCTCTAAAAGACGACCTCTCCAAAGTAAACTTGATGGGAACACCAGCTCACGACTGCCACACAACCCTGGCAACATGCACGCAGTTCTGGCCAACTTGTGGGACCGGCCAAAAGGAACAGAAGCAGAAACGCTGAAGATGACACACTGGGAGATGGGAGATGGGGTGCTGGGCTCCGTGTCCTCACAGGCCCGGGGGTCAGAATCACCAGGCAGACTCTGAGACACCCCCAACCCGGAGGTAAACACCCTGCAGGCCCTGGGCCTCCCGCCGGCACAGACACTGCAGCTGACCAACCACTGCCTCACACCCGGGGCCACTCACCGAAGGGCTGTCTAGAAGCTGAAGGTAAACACACTGAACATCTTAGGGAGGCGTTAACTCTACTACTGTTTACACCTAATGGACACCCCGGGCGCTGACGTGCGGGAGGCTGACCTCTGGATGACGTTCTTCTTCTTCTTGATGGCCTGCCTGAGCGGCTCCCGGAGCGTCACCTGGGAGAAGTCCTGCAGGGCGGCGTAGACGGTGTGCCGGATGGCGTGGTTGAACACGCTCTCCATCCTGCCCATCAGCACCTGCAAGCCCTTGATCATGGCGATCACCTGTGGGGGTGACAGGAGGCACAACTGCTACCTCACGCCCTAATAAATTGACTCAGTATAGATGACACATTTAAACAGAAGAGGAAAAACCATAAAACTCTTAAGAGAAAACAGGAGTAAACCTCTGTGACTTGGGTTAGGTAATAGTTTCTATGACACTAAAACCATAAACAACAAAAGGAAAAAATTTTTAATTGAACTTGAGCAATACTAAGGCTAGGCAACTTTACAACAGAGAAATCTGACCAACGCTCCCTCTGTCACGCGATCACATCAACCCAAACAGTGACAAGTCACATTCACAACATGTGCCTTCGATGAGACGTGACGAAAACACACTTCAGTCCCGTGGCCCTCCATCCCAAAACCTCTGATCTGTCTCATCACGAAATACGTCAGCGAAACCCCGGCTGAGGAGCATTCGACAAAATGCCTGCCCAGTGCCCTCGAAATTGTCAAGATCACCACGGACAAGGGAAGTCTAAGAAAGCGCTGTGGCCCACAGGAGCCCAAGGCCATGGACTTCAGCCGAGGATAAAACATCAATATCGGTTCATTAAAAGTATGAGATGATAATAAAGGGAAATGGTGTCAGGTACACGGGAATTCACTGCACCACCTTTGCAATTTTCTGTATACCTAAGTGTCCTAAAATAAACTTTAAAAGAAAGAAGCACTATTAAAAGCCACTCTCGTTCCTTAGCTTGGATGCAGCCCTGACCCGGCCCCACAACTTGTTTTACTGTTTTGACCACTGTGCCCGAGGCAAAGGGCCGCTCTACACAGAAGCAGCGACGTGAAGCCGGCAGTTTGCGCGCATTCCGGGCCTGCCTCTGCAGGGCCCAGGGAGGAGAAGGCGGACACACCTCGACCAGGGCGAACTTCTCCTCGCTGCTGTAGTTGTAGCGGGTGGCGCGCTCGTACTCCTCGGCGCTGTCCGGGCAGTCCTTGTTGGAGTACTTGTCCGTCGGGTGCACCAGCTTCCACGAGTACTGGAGCGGCAGAGAGAAGGCCGGAGGCTGAGCTGCTGGTCTGCCAGACGCGGCCATCACCACCGGCCCTCTAGCATATGCTTTACCCGAAAGCCTCTCCTTCATACACATGTGCACAGGTGCGAAAGCACGCGCGCGCGCACACGCACACGCACACGCGCACGCGCACACACACACACACACACACACACACACACACACACACACACGCCTCGTCTCCACACACTGCACAATGTTCTGGCCATGCACTTCAGGTTTAAGAGATCAGGTAAAACGGTCTGGGTATTTCGTGTGGACTACATAAGACTCTAGGCACTTCCTCGCCATTTAAAAAAATTAGGTTTTCAAATCATCATGTACTTATTCAACATGAATTTTTGTCTCATCAAAATAAAAAATAATAATCTCTGACGTACAGGTATCTAAATCTTTATGTAGCACCAGAAACCATTTTACTAATGCTTAGCAAAAGAAACTGGTGGCCAGAGTCCAGAGAAATGTTTTAAAAAATGAGAGTTATGATGTATTACAGAATCGTCACCTGAAGCCTCTACCGATGTCACCACAATAAATTTAATTAAAAAAAAATAAGAATTAAAATTCAATGGTACAGATTTCATTGTCAACGTTTTAAAAGATGAGGTCCTCTTTTTTAACACACCTAAATCAAACAGATGTTGAATAGTCTTAAATTTAATTGTTATATAGTCTGATTTCTAAGGCCAAAGATAAAAAGCTAATTTGGTCTAGATTCAAAAACCAAAGCTAATGCAGAAAGAGTATCATCGAGTCGCTGGTCACCTTCTTGACAAGTGTGGGAAAAAGAGGAACCGTAACCGCGTAAGGGCTCAACACTGCATCAGCGTCCAGCGTCACCCAGGAGCTGTGGGCGCTGAGCACCTACCACTTCCATCACGTGCGCGCTCCACTGCGACAGCAGCTGCAGGCCCTGCAGCGCCAGGTCGAACAGCTTCCGGTACTCCGCGTCCGTCTTCTGAGCCTCCTGGCGGCCCGACCCTGTCACGACCTAGGGCACGACAGGAGCATCAAGAGGTCGCCCGTGTTCACATGTGAGCCCCCATGACCTAGGCACCCGTGACGTGGGCGCCTCGGCCTGCAAGGCAGCGAAGGCAGGAGCCACAGGCCCCCACCGCGGAGGGAACGGCTGCTGCAGACTCGGTGTCGAGACGAGCGTGTGCACACTGAGCCGCCTGGGGACACCTGCCCCACACTTCCTGCACACGCGCACCTGTGGGCGGACGCTTGCCCAGCGTCCGTGTCTCGGCTCCTGCATGTAATGCTGCAGGGAATGCAGGCTGCGCACTCAACTGACTTTTGATGAGGGCTTCTGTGAGGAAGACGAATATCCACACACAAAAGAACGAAGCTGGACTCTCACCTCATGCCACGTGGGAAAAAAGTAACTAAAAATGGACCACAGATCTGGATAGAAGAGCCCAAACTACCAAACTCTTAGAAGAAAACGAGGTAAATCTTTATGACTTTGTGGCACCAGAGCACAAACAACAACAACAAACATAACGAAAACTGGACAAGTCAAAAATTTAACACTGTGCTTCAAATGACACCATCAACAGAGCAGAAATATAACCCATAAAACGGGGAAAAATATTTGAAAATCATATATCTGATAAGGGGCTGGTATCTAGAATATGTAAGATCTCACACAATTCGATAGCAAACAGGATAAATTACAAGTAGGCAAAGAATGTGAATCGACATTTCTCCAAAGAAGACATACCCATGGCCAGGAAACACACGAGAAAATGCTCAATCTCGTTAGTCACCAGGGAAATGCAAAACCGAGGAGGATGGCCCGAATAAACACACAGACAGCGGCCAGGCGGTGGAGAGGTCCGAGGCCCGCACTGTTGACGGGCGCGTGAAACGCGGTACGGACGCTCCTCAGAACGCTGAGCAGAGCGACCATGTGACCAGCACTCCCGCTCCCAGGAGTCTACCACGAGAAACGAAAACACATCCATAGGAAAGCCAGCACGCGACGCCAGAGCAGGCCCGCAGTGGCCACCACACGACAGACGGGGAACAGATCGCGGTGAGCCCACACGCCAGAACGTCCCTGCAGAATCGCTGCTACGTGCTATGACACGGACGAACCGTGAAAACACTGTGCTGGTTACAGAGCCAGTCACATGTTATGTGACTCGATTCACACGAAACGCGCAGAATGGGCAAATGCGCAGACAAGAGTAGATCACGGAGCTGGGGGACGGGGTGGGGAGGAAAGGAGTGCCCCCTTCTGAGAACTGTGAGTTATACAGTGCCACAAATCAGACCTGCGTAGGCGGCCCCTGTCCCTGGGTCCGTCCTAACATTCACACACCCACACTACGACCTCACCGCCTTGCCCGCTGGGATGTAGAGTGACATGCCCGCTGCTCCTCCACGCCAGGCCCCTCCTGCCCCCGCCACAGGCTGGCAGGACCAGCTCGGAGCCACGCTTGACAGGTAGGGGGGACAAACTGCCTGAACGAGGACGCAGGAAATCTGGCTGCAAAGCTGGAGGTGATTCTGAGGACGCTTGGCCCAGGCCCCCCTCCAGGCGCCCAGGGCGGCCTCCCACTGCCCGAGGTTCCTGCATGCCTCTGGCCTCGGGACGCAGCCCTGCGGACACGAAGGCCGGACTCACTCCTCGGATGCCATCCCCTCCCTGCACTGTTCTAGCAACTTGTAAACGGGACACTAAGAAAAGCCACTCAAGTCGAGGTCTCTCCTCCATCCTTTATACGCAGCTGGAAAGATGCAGACAACGCCAATTGCACCGCCTCGGTCATCACAATGGCTGCCCTTTAAGTACTGCATTTTTGTTTCTCTTTTTCAGGAGAGACAGCCCCTGGTTGACCTCACCTACTGCAAGGACTTTGTCAACTTACAACCCCTTATTTTTTATTTTTTATGCCTACAGCACCTGGTCTTCGCAGGCGGTCTCCCATCCAAGTACTAACCAGGATGGACCCTGCTTAGCTCCCGAGATCAGATGGAATCGGGCTCATTCAGGGTGGTGTGGCCGGAGACACCCATTAGGTACTTTGTACTAAACTACGTTTCTCGAAGCGATTAAAGTTAGCGCTGGGGAGCGGGGACAGGCGGCTACCGACCTCGCTGTTGCTGTAGCGGGCCAGCTCCGAGATGAAGCGCATGTGGTCCTCCCGGATCTGGATCATCTGCTCGCAGATGTTGTACTGGGGGCTGCTGCTGGAAGACGTGCACGTCCAGCTGGAGGCGAAGCAGAAACGCGTGTCACCGGGACGGGCACCGGCGCATGGCCGGGGTGGCTGAGGACACACGCACAGCGGCCACCCAGGGCGGCCCACCTGCTGCCCCCAGGAGCCCTGCACGTCGGCAAGGAGGAATTCTCAGTGAGAAGCAGCAGCCCAGCCTCACCGCCCGAGTCAGTCTCCACCCCACCTCTCACAACCTCTCATGCAAAAGTGATCACGACTTCTCAAGCAAGAAACTACTCTCTGAGCACCGAGAGGTGCTGCTGGACTTAGGATGTGGCCCCAGCACGGGAGGACCCGACGCGGCACTGCTGGCGGGAACGAGAACTCCTGCCACGCACACGAGAAGACACAAGCTACTGGAGGAAACACGTCAGCAGGGACTGGGGAGCAAAGGACTTCCTGATGGGAGAGCGGAAAACTGACATCGCCGACAAGTTAGATGACACACAGTCGTGGGAAAGAAGCTGATGGGGAACACGAGCTTCTGGGCGTCTGAGCAGGAGGCCTGGGCCCTGGGGCTCAGTGCACCCCTCACCCATGGGGCCGACGCCTCACTGCTTCCGAGCTGTCCCCTCTGCTCGAGGGACCACTCTCTGAGGGGATCGGGGCGCCGTCTCCAGCAGCACACCTTCCTAACCCGCTGGTCCCACGACAGGGCGGCTGATGGTCACGCCAGCAGCGTCCATGACGCTCAGCAGGCTGCGCCAAGCGTGTGCAGCCTGGCCCGGCACCAGGTCCACCCTCAACGCCCCACAGCCCCTGCAGGCCCCAGGCAGGATGGAGCTGGGCCATGGACACCCCCACCCACCAAGCCTGCCCCTTCTGGGCTGCGGCGCTGGGGCCGGGCCGTGGGGACGGCTCAGAGCTGCCGGCACACACGCGGGAACCTCTGAGGTGGCTGCTAAACACACCCATTATTACAAATTAAATGCTATCGACTTGCCATAAACCAAGTTAAAAAAGTTAGTAAGCAAAACTCATCATTCCCCGATTCTTACTGATTTCACCGTGGCCTCGGGCTGAGCACGCACCGGCGCTCACGGAGGTGGCAGCACCGTATATGGTGTGCTTCCGCATGCTTAGCCTGAACGCGGTCGTGGTGACACTATTGCACCATGGAAACCAGAGCCCGAGCTGGTGCTGAGGTGGAAAGAGGCTTCAGTTTCAGAAATGTAACTTAGAGGAGGGCGCAAGGTTGTCTAACTGTGGATCACACAGCAGACTTAACCGCAGGTTTATTAAGAAATAAGTTAGCGGAGAGTCTGGCAAATGACAGCACCAGCTGAACGTGTCCAGACTTTGTATGGCCCAAGAGCCACCAGAGTGGTGTTTTCATTTTTAAGAACTTGTTCAAAAACCCAAAGAAGAATATGCAACAGAGACCACACGTGTTTACAAGGTGGCCTTACAGAAAGTCTGTTGGCCTCCAAGTCACTAGACAGAGCCAAAACCGTGCTTTTCAAAGTGGTGGCGGAAGTAGGCCAGCCAGTTGGCTCTGGGTACACGCGCTTGGGAAAGAGATCACGAGCACCGCGTGAGACCCACCTCTTGTGCAGAATTTTAATGAAGAGGATTGCGCATTTATTATCATTCATAATTGTGAGCTACATACCCTTTGTGGCAGGGGTTGGCCATCTTTGTGCAGGGCCAGAAAGTAAATACTTTAGGGTTTGTGGGCTCTACTGTCAGATAGTTGTCAGATTTTTAAAAAAAAAAAAACAATCATTTAAAAATGTAAAGGCCATTCTCAGTAAAAGACACCTTACAAGCAAAGGCCTGGGCTGGATCTGGCTTGGTGACAGTTTTGTAACCCATGAGACACTGGCACACATCCTGCCCCACCGGGATGGCTGTTGAGCATTCACCTGTGCAGGTCTGGGCCTAGAAAACTGACTTACACGTCTACGTTCTCAACCAGCACTGTCCAACAGAAACCTCTATAACAATGAAAAGGTTCTGTCCTTGTAACGACCGATACAATAGCCAGCAACCATTAAATATTTGAAATGTGGTTGTTCTGCCTGCTGAGTGCTCTGCCCAGGCAGCCCCTGCTCCTACCGAGACTTATTCTCCTCGTAGTGAGCGCTGGTCTTGATGTATCTTGCCAGTTCTATCTGCATGTCCCCGAACAGTGGGACCACCTGGAGCTGCTGCATTTAAAGAACAAAAAACACAGGGTCATCACATACGCTTAGTCACCAACGGAAAATCACAAGCATGAGTAATGCTATTAATTACCATGGGCTGAAAACTCTCTCTGCAAATCATTTGCTGGAAAAAGGATGTAAAAAATTTCTACATTCACTTCAAAATAAAAGAACCAACATTCATTAAAACCATTTCAATAATAAAATTAACCTAACTTCTTCCAGATCCACGGTCATAAAGTCAACTGTGCTTCTATATACGAACAACAACTAGAAAATGAAAATTTAAAGAGAAACAATTTGCAATAGCATCAAAAAGTAAAAAAATATTTGTGAACACATTAAACGATATCAGGTTCATGTATTTGAAGATTTGGTATTTTAAAAAAGCCCATTCTCACTAAATTGATCTATACATTCAATGGAATCCCAGACAATTGTCCAAGACGAAAAATGGTTTATGTGTGTGTGTGTGTATGAGAGCGAGCAGACGCCTCCACGGTCGGCATGGGCACCGGGCACCCCACACCGGCACAGGTCAAGGCCGCGGTCACGGGGTACCACCCGAACCCAAACCACATACCTGTCGGCAAAAAGGCTTATCTAGGAAAATGGAGCTCACCTTGAAGAACTTGTCGATTTTGGATAAGTTTATTCTTTTCTTGGCATCCAGCTTATAGATGTTGCTGACACTCCCATCCATCAAGTACAGCCCAAAACCCATGACCTGAAAAACCACAAAATGAGGCATAAAACTCAGGCCTGCAAGGTTACTAACCCATGAGCACTTATATGGCACAGGTGGTAATTCTGAAATGACAGTTCACTCTTTTTCCAAAAATCCACTCATTTTAAAAGCTTCTCAGAAACAGACTCCAGCCCTCCAGGTGAAGCTCTCCTTTCGCGCGTGCCACTTCCTGTGGCTATCGCGCTGTCCTCCCAGCACATCCACCTCCCGCGCCTCCTGTCACGCACAGCACAGCAGGCAGCTCCGGGAGCCCATCCTCCACAGCGACCTCCAGCGGAGGAGGTTTCAGGGCCCACGCTGGCGGGGAGGGCTCTGTGCTGGACGGACGCCAGGCCCGCCCTCCGCACAGCAGAGAGCAGAGGGAAGGGAGCGTGGAACGGCCTCTCCCTGATGCGAAATGTCACTAAGAACCTCCCCAAGTTGAAAGAGATAGGAATAAAGAATTCAGCGAATGGCCATGTCTCCTGACCAGCAAAAGTCTTTAATCGTGGTGACAGTACACAGAGGCTCGCAGACTCTGGATGGGGTTACATCCCAGTGCACAAACTGTCATCTGAAAACATCCGGAGTTGGAAATGTACGGAACACATCTACCCTATTGCACATCACCATGCAGCCCGCCCACCTCAAATGTGCTCAGAACCCTCCCGTTAGCCCACGGTGCGGCAAATCAGCTCCCGCCGCCGTCCAGCGCTGCCAGAGAGGATCGCAGCACTTACGGATGGCCCAGGAAAGGAAGGGAATTCAAAAAGCAAAGTATGGCATCTACTGAACGTGTATCGCTTTCACAGCAAAGCTGAAGAATCCTAACTCAAAGCATCAGCCTGTAAGTCCCCGGGATCACGGTATGACCTCTGCTGTGAGAGGCTTCGGGCCGAGCAAGGTCTTCACCCAGGACCTCGTCACCCACGAACACCTGCCCCAGAGAGGGTGTGGGACCCAGCGGCACTGGGGCTAGGCCCAGGACACGCTCACAGGAACAGGCCAAGAGCCTGTAGTGCAGGCCACTGTCCGCAGGCACGCACGTACGCACGCACACAAATGAGAACTGGCAAGGACTGGGACTACGGGGAGCCAGCCTGGGCCCCCATACACTGGCAGCAGCCCTGCCCACCACATACTTTGAGGAGCATGTGCTTCTCGCTGGGGGTCAAGTACATCCTGTTCTCGTAGTAGTCCACGCACAGGTTCACAATGTCCGCAAGCAGCTCCTCGTAGCCGGGGATCACCTCGAGCTGCTGCTGCAGACACTGTAACAGAGAGGACGCTGTGCCACCGTGCGCGTGGCCCTCGAGCCCGACCCCCCGCAGTGTGCCACCGGCCAGCCTTACCTGGGTGATCTTGTTGTGGTTCGCCAGGAACATGGACAAGTTCTGCGACTCCTGTATGGACTGTGGGTCCGCCATTTTCCGTAAAAACTGAGCAGCCCTTTGAAAGAAAAAGTAAACAACAAAGTTAATCAGCCCGTGTGCTTAACGATCAAAAACAAAACAAAACAAAAACAAAAAAAAGCCGGGACTCCACATCCCTAGACCGTAGCTACAGCTGTCTGTAGAAACGTGAGTCTCAGACGCTGGTTCCATCTCCAGCCTCCACCCGCCTCTGCACCATGGACAGCTCCCAGCCCCGCTGCCCTCGGTGGACGGACTTCCTCAGGGATGAGGCAGGCCACCTGCTGGCCTTCCTGAGGGGCCCCTGCACACCGAACTGTCCCAAGTCTGAGAAAGGCCGCCTCCCTGTCACTCCCAGACACAGTGACGAGGACGGCCAGCGCTGAGGACCCTCTGGGCCGCCACACTCCCTTGAGTCAGGGACCACATGCTGTTTGGGTGCCAAGGGTCTGAGACAGGATCCCGGTTCTGCCAACAAGACAGCACCGTCTTGGACACACAACCTCAAGTCTCCTTGACCTCCCTTACCAAGGCCATGACGCCCCGCCCACAGGGCTGCAGGGACAGCAGAGAAGTGGCACGCGCAGACCTCCACAGCTGAGTCTGCCATCTTATTGGAGACACTTGTTTCTGTAGGCTTTCACAAACTACGTATGCTTAAAGCTAGCATTATTTGATATGGTGATATTCCCCGTTAAAGTGTTCACTGATTTGACTGGCTGCTGAGACCAAGGAAGGGACCAGGGGCACCATCTTCCGTTTTCCTCAAGCTTCACCACAACCAGAAGAGTGACCTTGGCACAGAAGAGGCTGCCAGCCGGAAGCGAATGAACAGTGCGTGTGAGTGTGGCTTTGTGAAGGCTGGGAAGGAAGGGGTTACTGTCTGGGAAAGTGAACCCCGAGGGGTCCCAAACAGAGGTCACAGGAAGAGGCTGCTGGAAGGGCCAGGGGCTGCCCAGGCACCTAAGGGTAATGATGACCCCAGGTAGCTCCCGGACGGGGTGCTCAGTGCCCCCCAACAGCCTTCCACAGGGCAATCCCATCTCTATTTTACAAACTGGACTTTGGAATAAAAGTGCTGCATACTAACAAAAAAACCACTTTTTTCTAGGAGAAAAAAAGTCCTTTTTAGAAATTACAAACCACTGAGCCATGCACCTCTTCCATCTCTCCTGCACGCAGGAAGGCTGAGAAAGCAGCTCGAAACCATGCAGAAGCTGCTCTCCTAGTCTTCACCAGTGCCACCCTCCACACCTTAGAACCCCTGCACTCAAGTCATACACTCTTGGAACCCCTAAACACTGTCATGAAATGGGGACAACTCCAGACCTTCCTATCCGAGAAGGGTCAACCCCAGAGAGATTCTGGCGTTCTCAGGGTCTGGGCTTCCGTGCAGAGCTGGTTGAAGGTGATGAACTGCAAGCCCGCACTTATTTCACACGAGACGGCTCAAAACCCGGTGACCTAGCTCGACCCCAGTGCTGCCCCATCCTCAGACCTGGGTTTGGTGCCACATCCCAGGTCACTTATAAAGACACAGCAACAGTTGCATGATTTTAGATGCAACATGACTACAGTCCCTTCAGGCACAAAGTAAAAAGTTCTTCCAATTTATTATCACAACCCAGATCCCTCGTCTGGCAGAGGAAACATCGGCTGGCATCTCATTCCAGCCTCACGCCTTCGACAGTAACCGGAACAGACTTTCTGAAGAAAGGCGACGAGAAGACAGCTGGCCCTGCTCTGACTGCCCACCGCCCCCTTCCTGTCACCGCCCACCCACGTGTTCCAGCGCATGGCCACACCATGCCCACCCCGCCCAGGCTCTTCTCCAAGGCTCTCCACGTTCAAAAGGAAAGCGTCCCAGGGAGAATGGTCTGGAAGCCCAACGTGCCCCACTGCTGTGACGATGGGCCCTGCCAGGGACGTCTGGCCAGAGGGTGATGAGCAGCGGTGGTAACCTGAGGCTCAGACCCCACTGTCCCTCAACGAGAAGCTCAAGGACCCAAACACCTGCACCCGGCCCCCAAGGCTGTGAGCAGGAACTGGCCTCGTGTGTTTCTGTCTTCCAAAGGGTCTGAGTGTCCACAGGTGCACCAACGAACACCTGAGGGTGGCCAGGGTGCCCAGAGCCTAGCCAGAGCACATGCCTCCAGGAGTGCGTCCCAGCACAGGTCCCCTGCCGGCCACCACGCGGCGCGCACACCTGGACAGTCCTGAGACCGCCCGCGCATCGGGACAGCTTACGAGCCACGGGGCGGGCCCACCTCTTGTACGCAGAGTGGTCATTTTTCACGCTGCACTTCATGTTCTTCAGCTCATCCAACACGGCGAACATGCTGACAAACTTGCCCAGTGTGATCAGGTAGGCCTCGGACACGAAGTCCTTCCTCCGCTCCGCGTGGCACAGCCGCCTCACCTCCCCGCAGAAGCGCTCGATGGCATTTCTCTGGGCAAGGGGGGAGAGCAGGGAAGGCGTGTCACTGCGGGGCCAGCTCCACGCACAGCACCTGGACACAGCGTGCTGCGCGAGGAACCGCCCTGCCAAGGGAGCGCTTACTCAGGGCGCGGGGAAAGAGACTCGTTTCCTAAAAGTGATTTCCGAAAGCCTGCGCTCTGGGACAATCGTCATTAATTTTGCACTTTACCAACTATGTCCCTAAAGCAAAAGAATCTGGCCGATTATTCCAGCGAAGTTACTGAAGAAATGCTCCAGCAGAAGATCTAGAAAACACGTTTTAGCTCTCAGAGGGAAAGGGGGGCAGACTTTTCTTCCTGACAACTTTTCACATAGAACGTATTAGGAGGTGACTGTTTACCTTCTCCCTTTCTAAAGAAAGCTGTAATGAAAATCTTCACACATTTTCAAGGTACAGCAAGGCCCCACCCTGAGGCCACTCTGCCTAACCAAGAGGCCAGAAGGGTGAGGCCAGGGTGAGGATGAGACAAAGAAAACATTGGTAAACCAGATGAATCGAAAGTACACACTGGCAGAAAGACAAATGCTCTTGGGACCGACAGGAAGCGTGTTCGTGAAGGGAATATGAACTCCCAGAGAGAAGTGAAACACCACAGAAGTGTTGACCCCGAAGGCCAGCAGAGCTCTGAACTGTCAAAGGCTTGGTTCCTGTTCGTCTCACAAGCTGTTGAGGTCGCTTTACTTTACATGCGCTTGGTTACTGAGCCCATGGTGATGGTGACAGTGGCACCATCCTACCCCTCTGCATGAAAACCCTAGTATTATTTTGCAGTCTTACCTGGAAGTACATGAAATTCATCAGTTTTGTGACCTCAGGCTCGAGGACCTCCACGGTTTTCTCATAAATTTCCACTCTGTTAGGCTGCTCATTACATTTCACCTGGGAACAAAAAGTATGACCTGAAGAGGCTTCGACCCAGATGGGTGTGAAAGGGAAAGGTGCTCTTCGGGGTGGGGTCCCAACAGCCAGGGGTAGGGCAGAACTGGGAGGAGGAGGTGTGGAGGTGGTGGGATGGGGCGTGGTCCGGCTCAGGGGTGGGCACTTGTGTGGAACAGGGTCTGGCCAAGCAGCCTGGGGAGGGCGAGGGGGGCCTGGTCCTGCTGGGCGGGGTGACAGGGTACCTGCGGGATGGCTCGAGAGCAACTCCTCCAGGTGTACAGCATGACGGCGTACTCCTGGCCCTCCTCCAGCATCTCGTTCTGCAAAGGTACACGGGGCAAATCTAAGGCAAGCAAGGAACAATCACGACAGACAGATGCCTGATCGCTAACATCTAGGGCGCACAGTCCTGACACGCCCCTCACAGTGCTGACGAGGGTTTCTCTGGGCCATAGGTGCTAAATTTTCAGGAAGAGCAAATATTGCTTTTATAACATGAAAAACGAAGGCTTTTTAAAAAGTACTAGGCACGTCATTCACATTCTTCTCTTTTTCCTCACAGTGTATCCTACAGGGTGATGCAGAAAGGTGTGTGTGCACCTGCCACGCGGAGGCACCACTCCCCCAGGGGAAGACAAGGACACGTGGAATTACCATGCTGGAGTGGACGGTGGCTTGTTCAATGTATCTTGCAATCCCAGTGACAAACGCATTTCTGTCTTCGAAGTTAGTATTGAAATTGGGCTGAAACGAGAGAAAGACCATCACATGGCGGCCAGCGTCGCAGGCGGCACGCCCCGCGGTCACCCGGCACCCACCTGGTAGAGCAGGGAGGACGGCGGGGGCTCGATGCAGGGCTGCTGGTCGGGCAGGGGCAGCTCTTCCAGGAGGTCCACGTTGGACAGCGCATCCTCCAGTGTCACCTGGGCCGCCATCCTGGCCCCTGAGGAAACAGTCGCCGTGCTGTGAGGGCGGGCGGGGGCACCCTGACAGTCATTCCATGGTGAGGAAACCAGGCGCCCACCCGCCTAACGCCTAGCACTGGGGACAGCCACAGTGGTCACGGCCAGTAGCCAGGTTCTGGCGTCTTTCCTAGGGCTCACCGGCACGGGAGTCACGATGCAGCCTCTCCTGGCCTCTGGGAGTGTCGCAATGCGGGGCGCATGGGCCACACCTGCCAGCACCTCCTGTTACCGTTCCCACCCCGGGGCACTGTCTGATAGCCCGTCACTGGGCGGGAGACTGTCGGGCCCCTCTAACCACGACTGCCCCAGGGGGCCAGCACGGCCTGCAGGAGACAGCAGCGCTCCCCTGAGCTCCTCTGAGAAGGTTCCAGCCCGGGACACCAGGAGCACAGACCCAGCCTGCAGGGACCAGGATGAGGTCCGGGCCACAACGGCAGGGGCTGTGGGCACAGCACTAAGTGCAAACTCGAGGCCGTGCAGAGCAGCATGGAAATGGAGGTGATGTCATTGAAACGCCTGTGCTGGTGGCATGGGAGCGGGCCCGGCACACTCCCGCCTGCCTGCCGCCTGCCTCCTGCCTACGGGCGGGAGAAAAGGCCACACCAGACCCGACAAAGACGGGGGAGGCCAGCACGGCAGTCCCTACAGACACAGGGGCCAAACATCAACAGGATGGTCTGAACGTGAAACTGTCTACAAAGCAGTCACATCCGGGCCTGCAGCTTTCTTGAGGCAGGTAGATCTTTACGGCAGTGAGCAGGTCGACTGCCCTTTTGCTGTGACACCTCCTCTGGGGGTAGGTCTCCTGATAAGCGGCCCCATTCTGCGGGGCCTTCCGAAAGCCGCTTGGTTAACGTGAACTTGGGAGTGCATGAAAGGGGCTTGCAGTGGGTACCACTGCACCCTTATCCGTCTCACACTTAGGAAAGGCCAAAGGTTCTGGGAATTCTGCCAGAAAGAGACGAAGCCCAAATGCACATGCTCTGTATAAACCACAGCATCGTGGGTCCTTGCCAGAACCCGCCACACTAGCACCCTGACACCATGACCTCAGACTTCTGAGTCTCTAGAACTGTGAAAAATAAAATTCTATCGTTTATAAGCCAAAAGGTTGGGGGGTGGGGAGATTGAAGAGGAATCAAATAATAAAATGATCTGCAGAAGGAATGTGGGGAGGAGGCCAGAGAACTGTCACGTCAAGTGACATCTGGAGCCCGCGACGGCGTGGCCGGACTGTAGGACACCTGCTGGACAGAGGAAGAGTCCTGCTCGCATGACTGACAGTCACCCCCATCCTGCAGGGAAAATAGTCTTTGAGTCACACCCTACCAAAAAGGAACACGATCATTCATTCCCTACAGATGAAACCATGGGGAGCCTATGGCTCGCAGGCTGGCATGCCTCCCTGCACCCCACACCCTGCCTTTCACAGGGCACACGCACACTGTCAAAGGGAGATGGGGAAACAAAGCCTCTAGCCTGTAACGCACAGAAACTAAGAACGACGTAGACACTGCACTCCCCAGCACTCGCACACGAGCCTTTCTGTCCTGCTCTTGTTCTCCGTCCTTCTCCTCATCTCTTCTGTCTCCCGCCGTCCCGCTGGCTCTCACGAAGGCTCTGTCTCCGAGAGGAGACCGTGCCATCTGGGCCGCGCCACCCTAAGGTTGGTGTGCGCCTGCGTTCTCTCCTGCGCTCCGTCAAGAGCTCTCTCAGTGCAGACTGAACCCCACCTCGAGGGGACTGCCCTGTCCTGCATCAGAACTGAATGCAAACGTATCAATAACTACACTGACCATAAATAGTCCAAACACCCTAGTTAGAAGGCAGACTGTCAGAAAGGATAAAAACTCCCGACACCACATGGTCCCCCACACGGTCCCCCACATGGTCCGAGAAGCATCCCTGGGTCTCGTGAGAACGTCACAAGGTGCATTCACACACCTAGGCTATGCAGCACAGTGTCACCACAAGTCGTGCATTGTGCCACCACAGTACAATGTCACTAGGCAACAGAACTTTTCAGCTCCACTGCAATCCTATAGGACCACCATCACATACATGGTCCACTAGCTGAAACGCTGTCACGTGGCACACGTCTATAGTGCCAGCCCCAAGAAACAGACTTTGAGTATAACACCATCTGTAGGTTGAAAGTAAGAGGGTAAATGAGAAACCATGCAGGCACCCGTCAAAAGGAAGCTGGAAGGCAAGGACATCACCAGGGGAGGCACACCGCAAGACATTCGGTCACTCACCACCGGGACAGGACAATGCTTGGTGTGAATGCACCTAGCGAGAGCTTCAAACCACAGCCAGCAAACTCGGACAGAAGTGAAAGGAGACGGAAGCCCACAGGGCAGGAGGAGCCCGCAGTTGTTCTCAGTGAGGGACAGGGAGCAGCAGAACAGAGGCACGGGACACAGCCGGGACCAAGTGGCCCTCACTGGCGCCTACAATACACTTCCGGACAACAGCAGATCCATTCTGCATGTTTCTAACTGTAAATTTTAAATGCAGCAGATACTTTCAAAATATCTCGGATCTTTGAAAACAAGGAAGATAGCCCTTTTCTTCTTATTAGCAACTTCCCTCTATCATCACAACTTCCTGTTCCACAAAAGAACGGAGAGGCCCAGGACAGGGAGAGCACAGAGCCGGGTCCTTGACCCAGCCACCACCCTGCAGAGCCAGCATGGGGAGCCCCGGTGGTGTCCGCACAGGGCACCTCAAAGATGACAGCCTCCTGTGCATTCAGTCCCGAGTTCGCTTTCAGTCCTTCCCAGGGCCCAAGCCCAGGCTATGTCCCCAGGAGTGGCCTCGGGGCTTGGGCAGTTCCTACACGCCAGCCTCTCTGCGACAGCCACACAGCCTATCTGACCAGTCACCCTGGCCTCACCACAGAGTCCACAGGACCCCAAAGAAGTCACTGGGTGGCCCTGATAAAATATGGCTGGTGGACATCCTTATGCAAAGAGATTAGGGTACAGGCAGGCAGAGGGACAACCATGTGAGACACAGAAGGAAGGCAGCCAGCCATCTACACGCCAAGGACAGAAGCCTCAAGAGAAACCAGTCCTGTCGATGCCTTGATCTTGGACTTCTTGACACTTACCAAAAGCAGTTAAGTGTCACTAACTCAGCCAGTCAGTGGCCCTTTGTTACATCAGGCCTAGAAGATATACAAGCCCTCTGGAAAGATCCTGTCCCGCAAAGTGGCCGGGGTGGGAGACGTCCGGTTCCCTTGACACATCCGTCTACTAAGTATCTGAGAGAGAATCTTAAGTCATAGACATGCTGGTTTCAGGTCACAGGAGCTATCACAGGCCATTTGTCTTATTCACAACCAAGAAGTCTTAAAGCCACAGTTCAAGGCACATCATTTCTGTCCCAGCAGCCACGCGCGTATGGGAAGCCATCATGGTAAAGTTCACGAGAGATCAATAAAGTTGTCGAGAATACTTTTTGCTGGTGTATATGACTAGAATTGTGTAAAATATATAGATGAACCTGGAGAGAACCGACATCTTTACTATATTGAGTGTTCCAACCCAAAGCCATAGAATGCATCTCCATTTATTTACATAATCTTTATTTCATTCACAGTATTTTGTAGTTTTCAGTATACAGATTTTCTATGTGTTTTATTAGATTTTTGTCTAAATAATTTTTTGGGAGCTACTGAAAATGGTATCTTCAAAAATTTTACTAATTGTATACTGCTAGTATACACAAATAAGATTTACCTATTTGTGTTGACTTTGTATTATGTGACCTTACTAACCTCACTTACTAGTTCTAATAATAGTTTTTCATAGATTCCTTGAACTTTCTATGTAATCACGTCATCCACAAATAGAAAAAGTCCTATTTTCCTCTTATTTTCATTTTTTCCCCTGATGTTATGGCACTGGATAAAGTTTTCTAATTATGTAGATGTAACTACTCCATGCTATGCCTAAGGCTGCTAAGGGCTAGCTAAATGTTGGTAGCAAAAAGAGACCAGATCGGACAGGTGGATTACTTAAAGTTTTATACTATAAAATACATTTTTCTAATGTAAATGCTCCAGAAAACACAGCAGTAACAGTAAATGTCCCTTATACAGTACTTTTTCTATATGAACTCATTTGAGCTTCATAACAATACTTTTTCCATGTTACTTAAGAAGGAAAATGGGCCACGGAAGTCCAAGCATCGGGCCCACCTGTGCTGAAATGATCGATTATGTTGGAGCACACCTCTTGCCTGGACCCAACTTGTTCCCACCCGCCCAAGTCTCTGCCTGTCCTCCCACGGCTCGCTGGGCGGCCCCAGGCAGTGACTGAGCTGACTCCTCTATGAGCTGATGCTAGTGAGGGCAATCAAAAGCCAAGACACAGATGACAGTCACACAGACAAGCTGAGGGGACACTGGCCCCCTGGAGAGCCCGCAGGCAGGTACTCCTGGAGTGGTACCTGAGCAAGCACAAGCACAAGCACAGTGCCTTCAAAGAACCACAGGCGTGATTCGGTAAGCGTGTGACTGTCAGGTGCCAGGGTCTAACATTTCGGAGAAGGTATTTTGGGCAGCGTCTTCCTCATTTTAACTCGGGGTGTGTGAGGCAGGTGGCTGGGGTCGAAGTCTGGCTCTGCCATTTATCAGGCATGTAAACTGGGACGCCTACTTCATTCCTCTTTGTTCATTTCCTCACCTCCAAAGTGGGAATAATAATGACACCTACCTGTAAGGGCTGTGAGAATAAGTAGAATGCAAACTACAGAACAGGCGTCAGCAAACTAAAGCCCACTGCCTGTTTCTGTAAATAAAGTTTTATTAGATCACAGCCACACCCATTCATCGCACAGCGTCTGTGCTGCTTTGGAGCTGCAACAGAACGGGTACTTGTGACACAAACCCTATGGCCCACAAAGCTGGAAACATCCATTATCTGGACTTTCACAGGAAACGTAACCCCGGCTTCAGACAATGCTGGAGCAAAATTAGTACTCACGAAATGTTAGCTATTACGTAGACCCCACTTCACTTCCAGAATGATAAACTGGAGTATGTGCACAAGACAGAGACACAAGCACTGACTGTGGTGACAAATGCAAAAGAACGTCACTTGACAGGAGGCCGATCACATGGATCATGGAACTCTACGCGGCCATCAAAACGAATGAGAGAAGTCTGAGTAGATTCACCGTACACGCGCGGCGCCTCCCGCGGGCCGGCCTGACGGGATCTTCGGGGGAACGGCACCGTCCCGCGGCCCGACCGGGGTGCGAGTCACACGACTCTACGTACCCGTCAGAACTCACGGAGCGCGCCCAGAGCGACTTTCACTAGAAGTCAGTTCTGAAGTGAAGTCGCGCACACACGCCGCGCACCAGAGCCAGAGGACACCAACGGCCGGGGGCGGGCTCCGTCCGAGCGCCGCGCCGGCGACACCGCCGCGCGCCACAGGAAACGCGCCCGGCACACGCCCCGCGCGGCCGCCGCCCCCGGCGCGCGGACGGTCCCGGCCGCGGCCCCGCCCGCCCCGCGCGGCCTCCGCGCCTCGCCCGCCGGGGCCGCGCGCTCCTCAGCCCGTCAGGGCGGCCGGGGCCGCGCTCTCCTCACCCGGGTCCGGGGCCGCGCGCTCCTCAGCCCGTCAGGGCGGCCGTGGCCGCGCTCTCCTCACCCGGGTCCGCGGGCTCCTCAGCTCGTCCCGGGCCGCGCTCCTCACCCGGGTCCGGGCGGCCGGGGCCGCGGGCTCCTCAGCTCGTCCCGGGCCGCGCTCCTCACCCGGGTCCGAGGCGGCCGGGGCCGCGGGCTCCTCAGCCGGTCCGGGCTGCCGGGGCCGCGCGCTCCTCAGCCCGTCGAGGCCGCGCGCTCCTCACCCGGTCCGGGCGTCCGGGGCCGCGGCTCGGGCTCCGGGAGGCCGGGGACGCGGGCGCCGGGAGTGAGTCACTCGGGCGGGCCGGAGCCGCGCAGGACACGCCCGGCCCGGCCCCTTCCTCCGGGGCGCCGGCCCCTTCCTCCCCGCGCCCCGCCCTGCGCCGCCCCGCGCCGCGCCCGCGCCCGCCGGCCGGAAGGGGGCGCCCGAGCGGCCGCCCGCGAGGCGCCGTCGCAGGCAGACGCTGCACGGAGGGGCCCGGTCCGTGGAGTTTCAGGGGAGGAACCAGAGGGGCTCGAGGGAGAAAGGAACGTCCTTTTGTTCAATGGTGCTAAGTAACCGCATAACGGCGTGGGAAAAAATGAACTGTGACCCACACGACACACAAAAATCAACTCGATGTGGATCACAGACCTAAATTTAAAAGCTAAACATACAAAGCTTCTAGCAGAAAACATAAGAGAATAATTTCAGAACCTCAGGATAGCAGTAGGCCAAGATCTCTTAGAACAGAAAAATGTATTAACTTTCTTGGTATATCCAGAAAAAAAAATGATTAATTGATCAATCAAAAATTTTAAACTTCATCAAAAGACAGTTTTAAGAGTGTGAAATGCCAAGACTCAGACTGGAAGACAATATTGCTATACATATAACTGACAAAGGAGTTGTATCAACATACAGGGAACCTCTACAAATCAACAATAAAACAATGTCCCTCCCACAAAAACATAGGACACTTCAAAGAAGAAACTACTTTGGAAGTCTCTTATGAAGTTGGACGTACATATATGCTATGGTATAGTAAATCTACATCTGGGTAGTTACCCAAGATAAATAAAAATTTATCTCTACACAAACACTTGTGTATGAACATTCTTATGAGTTTTATTTATAATAACAAAAACTGTAAACAACTCAAGTGTATAAATAGAAAAACACAAATTGTGGTATATTCATACACTGGAATGCCACCAATTAATAAAATTGAAAATAATGATTGATCCAAGTATTACCAGAAAATGCACGAATCTCAAAACTATTGCAGCTTTACCAGAGACAAAAGAGAACACATTGATTGGTGTGAGCAAGATGACACAGTAGGAAACCCCAGGCCCTCATGTCTGCACGCAAACACCAAGCACACATTGTGCTGACCGAAGTAGCTGTGAGAACTCTAGAAATCAGTTAAGGGTCTGCAGTGACCAGACGAACACACAGCCAAGAAAAGGTTGCAAGGGAAATGTTCCAAGCACACTTCACGCCCACTCCCTCCCTCGTGTGCACCATTAGGAGGGAGCCACTCGGCTGCCGGTTCCTCCTTTAGGGTGGAAAGAAAAAAGTGGAAGTTATTTCCAGCGTTCTGACTTGTCTGGGGGATTTCGGGCGCCTGTTTTTTGCCTGACTCAGAATGGACAGGAATGAGGCATGAGTCTGGAGGCCGATGAGCGTGGTGGAGGGGGTGCTGAGCGTGGCAGAGCTGCTGGGGTTTTCAGAGCTGTGGGCACCAGGGACAAGAGATGATGGATCGAGGAACACAACAGACACCCAAGGCCCGGGGGAGAAGCGGGATGAGACTCAGGGAAACAGACTTTTCAAAAGACGGCTGTATTATTCACGGTGACCAGGACATGGAAGTAATCAAAGTGCCCTACGATAAAAGAATGGATAAAGCTGTGGTACGTATATACAATGGAATATTACTCAGCCATAAGAAGAGATGCAATACTGCCACTTGTCACAACATGGATGGAACTCAGACCAGACAGAAAAAGCTGAAAACCATCTATCACTTATATGTGGTATATAAACCTAAAAGCAACAAACAAATAGGACAAACAAACAGAGACTCACGGACAATAGACTAGTGGTTACCAGAGGGTAGGGAGGGAGGGGAAAGGAGGGAAGTAAATGGGGTAAAAGGGATCAAATATGTGGTGACAAAGAAAACTATGGGCGGTGAAAACACAATGAAACATATATACATATATATGCCTTACTGTTAAATTGTACACCTGGAAGTTACTGGATTTCATTAACCAATGTCACCATACAAAAATATTTTTTCATTAAAAAAAAAAAATAACTAAAAGGTAGCTGTGTATACTGAGGAATCAGAACACACACATACACACACACACACACACACACACACAAAACAGGGGGGAAAAGCCCGTGAAGTGCACAGCTCAGGACGCAGGCCACTGAAAGATGGAACGCATCATATTCCTTGCCAGCAACGAGGCACCAGGGTGTGTGGACCTGCACACACATCTCACAGATGTGGGGAGGCCATATCCCTCACCCGAGCAAGGCCTGACGAATGACAAAGGCGAGCTAGCAGATCAACTCCTTGTCCTCATGACACAGCAGATGTGTCCTCTTCTGGAAGGGGCTCTCCTCCACCCTGGACTCACTCCTGTTGCGGCCTCCAGCAACTGGGGCTGCCCTTCACTGGAACGTGGAAGCACACACGTCTTTGCAGTCTCACGAATTCTGACTTTCCCAGCACTCCAGTCAAACTGGCAGTCTTACAGTCTTATTGCCCTAAAAAGTGTCTTCCCCTCCGCCCCAGGCCTGACAACTGCTTATCTGTTCTCTGCCCTATGGTTTTCTTGTTTCCAGAATATCATACAAAAGAAGTCATACATCATGCAGCCATTTGAGGAAGAATTCTTCCACCTAACAGTTTCTGAGGTTTGTCCAGGTTAAAGTTCACGTCTTCTCACTGCCGAGCAGTATTTCGTTGCATGAATCGGTTGCATTTATTCATTCAGTGGCTGACAGACGTGAGCACGGTTCCCGGTTTTGGCACAATGGACAGAGCCCCCGCACACATCTGTGTTCTGGTCTCCGTGTGAATGCACTCTCCATTTCTCTTGGGTAAATAACTAGGACTGGGTTTGCTAGGTCATGATGAGCTTAGTTTAATGTTACAAAAATGAAAATCTCTCTTCTGAGCTGGCCACACCATGCTGCACTCCCACCAGCAGCGCATGAACACTTCAGCTGCTCCACGTCCTCGTCAGGACTCGATATTGTCAGGTTCTGCTGGTTTGCCATGAACAGGTATGCAATGGCATGTACCACTGTCGCTTTACAGGAAGTCTTGAGGTGAGGAAAATAAGTCCTCTAACCTTTCTGTCCTTCAAGATGGCGTTGGTTATTCTAGGTCTTTTGCATATTCACATAAATTTTAGAATCAGCCTGACATCTTATCCTATTGAATCTTCTAGATTCAAATCCCCATTTTTTAAAATGAAAATATTTCCTTCCTAAACATACTATAAATAAACTTACCTTCTATCGCAGATTTAGAAACACTGATAATTCGATTTAAGAAAGAGCCATGTTTCGGAGTGTCTGATGTGATGAATTTTGTTACGTGTGAAGAACTGCACGCCAGAACAGCTAGGCCGGTGCTGTGTAAAACCCGACTCCTGCACCAAACCGCTTCAGCGGAGCAGACGGCCGCCAGTCCCGCAGGCCTGGACGCACAGGGCCAGAGCACAAAGAGCCCGCACACCTCTCTCAGCGGGCAGGCCACGCGGCCGTATTTCCTGCTATGTGAACAGCTGTGCGCCCCGGGCATGTGGAGGCCCCCTCAGTGATTTCCTCCAAAGCCGCAGAGGCGGTAGGCACCTGGGAGGGGCTGGTGCGGACACTGTCGTTGGCCTGCAAAATGTACTTATGCAGCGGGGCGACCCAGACTGTAGACGGGGCCAGGCGTTCCGTGCTGGGCTCTGAGGCCTTTTGGAGTTGAGTGGTTGTTAGTGAAAAATAGGTAGTGACTACAGTGCAGAGTCATAAATACTAGAGAAACGCAGAAAGTATACCAAAAAATTTGGAAAAATGGAGTGGTGAGTGTAATTTTAGCTGACAAAAATTGCTCTGAAATGCCGAATAACAGTATGTACCGACAGCTGGCCCTACGTAAAGTTGGCTTTTACATTTACTGATGCTGGTTAAAGCTATTTTCATTTTGGAACTTCCCAGGCACATTAAAATACATTTGTCAGATGTCTATACCTAAGACAACCTTCAGGGAAGATAGCATGTAAAACTCTATGTAAAGAACTTCCGTGACTGAGTAAAAGGAGAAAGAAAAAATGGTAAGTGCTGTAATTTATTTTTAATATTAACAATTACATGTTCAAAAATGATATAATTCACATCTGAAGGTATCAATACCATAAATCTATAACTTGCAGGAGGAAACATAAGTATAAACAGCTTATATACACTTTCATTATTGACAGAACTTTAGACACCTTACACTATCCAATAAGCTTCAGAGAAAACAGCTACACACCCACTTGTCTAGACATCAGACGAGTTTTAAAAATGAACTTAGATAAAACAATTCTTACTTCTCAGTTGCAGAGGGTGGAGATGTGTATACATGAAGATTGAGTCTGAGGTATTCAAGTTTGTTCCATGCCGGCCATGAGTGACAGGGCTAGAGATTCCACTGTGGGAGGAATAAAAATAAGGTTAAGAAGCAGGAAAATGTCCGAATAAGGCTTTGAAAAATTCAAAACTGAAAAGTATTTCAACACATTTTTTATTTTTAATTAAAATACTGATATTTTTAATGTGTAATGAAAATGATAATCTCCACTTATTAAATACGAGCTGAAAAAGTATGCATTATTTCTACTTCGGATTATTTTATCTTTGAGAACAAGAAAACTTGGACATTCCAGTGAACAAATCACATTTGTTCCACACGTCGTAAGACCTGGAGCGCATTCATGACAAAATGCCACATTCTGGCCTGCCAGTGGGCCCTACTTGTGTGCAACAGTCGCCCATTCAAAGGCAGATCGTGTGTCAGTGTTCCCTCCAACAGTGTCTTCCGAAGGGTCAGCTATTCTTAACAAGCACATCGCAGTGTGAAGAAGCAAAAACGGGAAGAGGATAACCCTGCACGCTAGTCCCGAAGAAGCTGCAGAGATACTCCTTCGTCCTCGCTGCTGCTGCTTCAACAGCTCTCTTCTGCCCTGGACTCACCGCACAGACTTCTGCCTCCCCCACAGTGTTTGTCAGGAGGCCTTGGAAGTTTTAAAAGTCCTTAAAACATCCCCCATCATTTGAAAAGGAATAGCGACACATGCTACTGAAGCATGACAAATCTATTCTGCCGTCCACTTTTTTAGTAATAGTTTTGGAAACCCACAGGTACAATAAATGAGATACTGGAATGCAAGGTCTTTAGTCTCAGGGTTTCACATTTCATAGTCACTGCCCCACGGGAATTCTGCAGACCCAATTCAAAGCATGGCACAACAGCTGAGGGACTTTCCAGGTTTGAAGTGGTGAATACTCTAGTTCTTCAGGAGATCAGTAACGAAACAGTAACATGTAGCCTTAGTTCAAGGAACTGTAAAAGCAGCCATATTTTAACATGGTGTACTCACAGTGGGGAAAGGACCCTCTACAGACGGCTTTGTTTAAAATGGTCACAAGAAACATATGACAGTTTTTAAAATCGGACTCCATTTTCTCTATAGACTCCATTCTAGGAAAGAAAGCAAATTTCAATTTAAGTAAGTGCATAAGGGGTTAATAGGCAGGCTTCAAAATATCTTTGCAGTAACTTCAAATGTACCTCAGTTTAATTATATAGAATCTTAAGTATAAAGATTATAACATAAAACATAAAATTTCTTGCCCTACATTAAGTGAAAATTGTGACGCTATCTTAGGGCGTGTCCTATGACACGCTACTGCTGTGTTCTGTGACACGGCAGTGCTGAGTTCTGGAGCCGGGTGGCTGGGGATACTTCCTTTTGCATCATTCAGTTGTGTTTTTTATTTTCCGCAAGCATATCTTCCCATTGAAATAAGTAGCACATACAACCCTAAATTTCAAAATAACCTAAAAACCTTTTATTACGTGAAATATGAAGGCGAGAACTACCCAGCGGACTCCCATGCACCCCCCACACCCCGTCATATTTGTAGACATGACATCACAGCATTTCAGTTGTAAATGCTTCCGTGTGTATACACTAAAGACGCATTTTAAAACACAGCCACCCCACCATCTGCTTAAACACCACCATTTTTAGTATCATCAAATAACTCAGTGTTCAAATTTTATCCTGCTTTTCCAATTTTTCACTTTTCTGCTTTAAGTTTGAATCAAGATCAATTAATTTCCAAAAACTGTGATATTTAATACGCTTCTAAGTCCTCCTCACTCCCTTTTCTTAGTCAACTTGTTGAAGTGAAACAGTTCAATTTTAGCAAAGCATATGCAGCAGGATTACTGCTTCCTCCTCCACCCCACAGTGACACAGAAAGAGAAATATGGTTTACACACTGTGAGACAGAAGTAACAAAGAAAGTAAGAATTCTGTTTTTATCCCTGCAATTACGAACTTTGCCTACCAACTCAGTTTATGTCTTCAGAGAATTCCGGTACAGCCACAGGTTAAGATGGAAAACGAGATTCGCACTGTAATGAGCTGTCATCTCAATGACTAAGTGACACGCTGTCGCCACAGGAGCCGCAGCAGCCTGTGCAGCCAGACGTGCACTTTTACGTCAGGGGAGCGCTAACGGCAGCGTCACATGGGCCAGCGCCAGGGGCTGGGGGTTCACTCTGTAAGGTGCCTAAATGTCTAACCCAAATGCTGCACACCTGAAACTAATATGATGTTGAATCTGAACTATAATTGGAAAAAAATAAAGTAATACCAGCATTACATCAGTTTTATAAATGAGACAGAGGTGAAGAAACTGCTGAGCTGTACGTATGTCCCAGTTAACAGCAGAGGATGATTCTGTCAACAGGTAGGAAGGCTGTCCTCTGACTTTCTATGGGACAGGTATGAATAATACTTTCTCTGAAAGTCAAACGTACAATTATCCTTCTAGAGCTTATCTAAAATATAGCCTTGGACTATAATCTAGCTTGATGCCCAGAATCTGCTTTACAATAATTCAGCAAGAGCGAATGGGACTGGGCAGGAAACACAAGGTCAAACTGCTCGCTGCCAGGGACCGCTGGACTGGAGTGATGGGCACCTGGGGTTGCTATGCGATCTCTCTAGCTGTGTATCCTCTACGGCACCGTAACAGAAATTTAACGTAACCTCTAAAACAACACATGGATATAACCTAAGGACATCTGCTTGTCCTAGTTAAAAGACTTCAGATTTTTCTTATCGTTTTACTGCTCGTAAAAGAACTGCACAATTCCTGATGCAGCTAGTTTAACCGACCAGGTTCTTCGGTTCTTTCCTTAAATCTAAGTGGCACGTGATGTGTTACCAAGATGGAAAAAGGCTCCCAGGGAGAAGTCAGTTGAAAGGGAGACTGAGCGGCTCACGGCACAGAGGCTGCACAAGCCAGATACTCACTGCCAAGCCCCCTGGCCCGCCTGCCAGCCGTCCGCAAACAAGAGCGCCAAGTTCAGCACCTTCATGATGGCTTCCTTCACAAAGCTGACCTGAAGATCAAAGCCACAGACAGAACACGGGCTCTGTAACTATGTTTGCACACTGCCACCAAACCTTCTACCTGACTCAAATGAGTCTCAGAGAAAGCTCATCAGGGCAGTGACGACCTTCTACGTCTAAAAGAAGGCGCTGGGCTCCGAACAAAGTGCACTTGGAACGGGGCCACACCTGCTACACACGTGGCACAGGTGGTGTGAGTGCAGTCCAAGCAGCAGAGCAGGTGGCTGTTTCCTGGACGGCCACTTAAACTCAACAATGAAATAGGGCGAGGACTTCCAATGGCTGTGTAATCATTCTGTCCCACAGTCACAGATGGGGGGCGTGCTTCCTGACTGGAGCCCTAGCACCCCAAGACGACAGGTAAAACTCTCGGCCTGAACCTAAGAGCAGTGCAGAGTGAGGGCAAACTGGCAACAGTTTTCATCCACTTCTCTTAGATATAATTTCTGGCAACATGGCATAAATTTGTAACCTCATGCGATCTGGTCTTCCCCTAAAGAATATTCTACAGAAGCTAAGTAAGTATAAAATTCCAAATCATAGAGACCACCTCCTTTGGCCAGCTTCATTCCTGCCTGTGGCCAAGTTCACAGGTGACATCTCATATACCTTTTCTCTCAGCAGACATCGATCGTGGATGGTTGACAAGTATCTGTAGTGAATTTTAATCAATTGATCTAGATCCTTGGCTTCCTCGATTTGATGTTGAAACTCCAGCCCTGTACTGTGAAGAATCTTGGAAGAAAAAGATGAAAAGTGCAATCAGATTTCTTCTTCAAGAACCTGTGTGCCACACGCAGACTTTTTAGCAGTCTCTCCTAGGCCCCCTCCAATTCTTCCTTCGGTAAGTACATCTGCAAAGCGTATCAAGTTCTACTCATTAAATGCCAGCATTCTTAGCTTAGAATGACGGCAGGATGCCGTCAGCCGGGACACCCATTTGCAGTGAACAAATGCCTCCCTCGTACTGATGGACCGTTCTGGGGTTGGGGTACGGGGAACCGTTTATCAAACCATATAGAAGATGTACTGATTTTTTTGTGTGTTTGTTTAAATAGCAGGTAAATTGACGTGTTTTTTAAGTTCTTTAGGCATAAACGTACTCCAAATAGAAAACAAATTCAGCAAAAACTTGACACTCCTGCCATTTATACCCAGCAACTGAGGGCCCCGGGCTGGCCTCCAAAGGCTTCCGTGGTTGCGCAGAAAGCGCATCGGCCATGGGTGCCAGGCCTGAGAGGCCCCACTTCACATACACGGCATGGGTTTCAGAACTCACGTGCTATTGACCAGACACTTTTTTAACAAGCACTTGAAACCCCAGTGAACACTGTCCCCCAGGAACACTGCTGCTGTGCAAACAGCTGAACCCTTTAGAACCTCCCAAGAGCTGGTTTAAAACTTTTCTGAAAAGTTTACTTGGTAATAAGCTACTTCTTGTTGTTTTTTTAAAAAGTATAACATCTGGCTACGTCTTCCTCCTCATGCTCCACATTAGCCTGACTCTGGCTGTTACTGGGAACAGCAGCTGCTACTGACCAAGTCTCAGGGACAAGGCAGGTTCTGCAGGCAATTCCAAAGGAGCACTGCCGGCTGCACACGTCCCCAGGGCCTGCTGACGAGGGACAGCAGTCTCCAGACACGTGCTCTGACACGCTTCAAACACCCCCCACTGCCATGTGGTGTTGGGACTGGATTTTGAGTTATGTGCTCTTTCCACATGCACAGTATGCGAGCATGCCGTTAGCTCCTGTGTCTGTGACTGCGCTGCAGGGGATTCTCCGTGAAGACCTGTGCACGAGGCGACGGGGCCGAGGCACCCGGACGGACACGTACCCTGGTCATGATGTAGTTGTGCAAGCTGTTCACGAAGTGCATGAGCTTGACCCTCAGGAGGAACATACGGTGGATCCGCTGTCTCGCTGGCTCCTCGTGCAGTCCGAACGGGGCGGCCGCGTCCCGCTCACGTAACGGCGCTTCTTTGGGGGGCAGTTTTTCGGCGGCACTAGCTAGTTCTGCAGAAGATGAGAAGAGCAGAGTGGGCGGGACGCGCTCCACCACCCGACCCCAGCACGCACGGGGCAGGCGCTCGGACCCCGCCTTCAGCAAGAAGTGCCCACATCACCGATTACTGCTGTCATCCAGAAGGGAAACGCAAAGTCCCATTAACTTGCTATTACAATTATCCCTGTCATCTAAGAAGTACTATTCTGGCCACACTGAGAATCAAGTTACTGTACTTCAGATAAGCTGGACATACAGCTTCCAGGTTTTTCACTCGGCAAGTTAATTCTGACATCTGTAAAACTGTTGCTGTGAATGCATGTCATTTTGACACTCGTGTATACAGGAGAAATGACCAAAGACAACCAACCTTTCTTTTTGAGGGCTAAAATTAAATTATAATTTATCTGTTGAAAACAAATCTTACCACCAAATAGTAAAACATCCAGACTGTATTTTGCCCACTTTATTTGCAATAAGAGAAGGAACACCTGATTATAAATTTTTTGGCATTCCAAACTTATAACGATGTCCACAGGCCATGGAACCTGTAAAAACAAAGACAGAAATTTAGACTAGAAAGTAGCCCACGACTCGTGCGTTCTCGTTTCAACAGAAAACAGCATTCTCAGGAAGAATGGCGGCACACACCTTGTAGCTCAGCGTCAGGCCATCTAACACGTGAACGGGGGCTTTCTTCTTGGCTGCGTCAACATTTTCGAAAGATATAGACAGACTAGATAAAGAAATCTCAGTTTTAGTTTGTGAAAATAGAATTCTCACATAAAAATGCTCTTTAAAAAGAACTATCATTTTAATATTTACTCTATTAACATCACATTCCAAACAAGAAACTGCATTTCATAAGAGGGATGCAAACGTGCCAATAAAGGCACACTTTCCAGTATATGTGCCAGGACAGGAATTTGGTTTCAAAATAAGAGAAAAAAGTTTTCAAATAATGGGTTTGGCTATAAAAGAGGATAGTTAACAACTGTAGTCAGCTAATCAGGAAAAAAGATGAAATAAAGGAGGAAGGTAAAACTATAATAGACTGGGTGCTTAATTCCGGTAAAAATCAGGCAACAGGCTCAGTAGGGGAACCCTCTGCTGAGGGAGTGAGTGGGACGGCTCTCCTCGCTCGGGGGGTGTGTGGCTGCAGTGACTAGAACAGGGTCGGCTTAGACAGCTAGGACCCACGCACCCACTGCTTGACCGCCCTTCCAATGCTGCACAAGTGACTGACAGCACGCGGAGGTGCCCCTGTGCCCTGCACTAGGTGGCATAGTCCTTGCCTCGTTCACTCCTCAGAATAGTCCTGTCACTGGACTGAGCCCTCGCGTCACTGCCCCTGGCTGCAGAGGCACCGCATGCTGGGGCCTGGGTGCAGAGCAGGGTCATGCGCAAGGCAGAGGCGGGACGGGGTCACATGTAAAGGGCAGCCTGTGATTTACGAATTGCCAATTCATCTCACGTCACAGGCACTAATCAGAACTTAAGTCTGTTACGGGAGCACCCACCACGTACTTAACATGCACCTCGTCTGTCAGGTGTCGAGTGAAGCAGATGACAGACAGGTCCCTTCTGCCCCTCCTGGGCTCACAGCACAGGGCAAACAGGTGGAGCTACGGGGCCTCCTCCCCGTCCCCATCACTGAGGAGACGCCACGCAGAGGCTGGGAGCAGACCACAGCTGGGCCATGCAAATGGGAGAGTGCGTCAATGGAGGACGTGGGACGCCTTTGGCGGGGGAGGGGGAATGCCCCACATCCTAAAATGTCAAACGTGGCAGGAGAACATGACGAGTCTACATGTTTACGTGCACAGGAACCACAAGACGCACAGTCAGAGGCGCTCCTCGCAGAGGCCCAGCCACGCTCCCAGAGGTGGCCCGCAAGGGGCCGGTGAAGGAGAAGCTGAGACAGAGCAGTCAGAGCCTCGGAGAGGAGCCTATGAGCAGCACCGAGCGGTCAGAGACGACATGATCCAGGGGCGGAGCTGTCAGCCAGGGACATGTGGGCACCAGGACAGAGGACGCGGTCCGGGTGAGCCCCAGACTGCCTTTGGGCCGGGTGAACGGTGCTGCCTGACCAGGAAAAACCGAGACGCGACAACGTGAGCTTAGCTCTGGGCATCAGAGCAGTCACAAGGGGCCGGCTGTGCAGACACGTGGGGCAGAAGGTAGATTTCCACGTCGTGAGGGGTCACTGAAGCCATCGAGCTGGGGTGGAAGTGCCCCAGCCATGAGTGCCAAGCGGGGAGCAAGAAGCGACACGCCAAGGGTGAGGGAGGGCGACGAGTGGCAGGGAGGCTGTGAGAGAGCAGGGGGACAAGGGTGGGGCATGAAGCGGGACACCAGGCGGGGCAGGGAGCAGCTGACACCAGGAGACTGCGGCCTGGGACTCAGGAAGCCCGAGGGCACAGACAGGAACCTAGAGCTCACGACCGCCACATCTGTCCTGAGTTACCCTACGAAGAGTGACTGCAATCACAGTGAAAATGCCATCACGGTTTGGTTTTGGTGAAGTATACCTGGAAAAATAAGTAAGCAAGAATGGACGGGACTCAAATGTGTATGACCCAAGCACCTATGAAAATTTAAGAATAAAGGGGCATCTTAAATAAATAAGAAAAAGGTACATTTCTTTCCTCAAGAAATAGGGAGAGAAAAAAATGGCACAGATGACAGAGGCTCTGTTCATCCCTCTGGCGACCAAATCAAAGTTGTGACGGAAACGAGGAGCAGCAGCAAGGAAAACTCGCCTGGAATCCAGAGGAACACGCCATACAATGAGGGAGACCCCAAGAAAACACCCCGCAACGGCAGAAGAAACGCAAAATGGTGCCGCTGCTGTGGAATGCAGAACGGCAGTTCCCAAAAAGTGAAGCACAGAATTACCTCATAATTTCACTTCTACGTATATATCCAAAATAATTAAAAGCAGGGACTTTAATATTTGTACACATAAAAAAAAAAAAAAAAGAAAAGGAAAAGAAACGATGGGATCCTCTGGAAAAGGTAGAACTGGATCTTTTTCTCACGTTTTTTTGCTGGATAAATCCCAAATGGGTCAGCATCTAAAAAACCTCATTCAAGTATTAGAAGAAAAGATGGGTGGACTTACTCACAACCCGGGAGGGAATAAATAGTTAACTGTGGCTCAGGACCTATAACAATGGTTACCTGTGGGGGAGGGGACAGACTGGGGCAGACACAGAAGCCAGGTTTCCCTCCAGCAACTTTGCACAAGTGGTTTCAACTCGGGAAACACACACAGCTGCTTCACCCAGTTTAAACCAAAACTGAATCACAGCAGAAAAAGCAATTCCTAAAAGTAGACAATACACTGAAACACCCCTGACTGTTATCAAGTTGGCAGTATAATCACGTGGAGTTATTCCTAGTGACCTTGAAATGCAGGACGTTGCCACCTTGCAATACAGGGAGACAGTCAAAGGCACATTTTAAACTCTTGTTGTTACTGTTACTTTGAAATGATCACTACTTATTACAGAACAAAAGCAATACTGTGTATGTCACTGGGTTAGTACGCCCTCAGAGGAGACACACAAAGGAAAGCCAGAAAAGTGAAGCCTGAAATCTTTACCATACCCTGGAAACAGCACATGAGCTTATGATTTGTTTTTCTCTTTCTACACATTTCCTAGCTCCGTCCACTGTGAGAGCCCGGAGTGGGTGTCAACCCAGGACCAATGGACACTCTGGTACCCAGATCGAGGGCTTTCAAAGCCACCAAACAGCCGGGAAGCCGGGACTGCTGCGGCATGGGGTAGGAAGCATATAGGCCAGGCCTGGACGTTTGTCTTAACAGCAGGGTGCTCTCTGAGGTCCCCGGGGACAATAGGGTCAAGTGGAGGGGTCAACATGGGACAGACTGAGCAAAAGAAAAAGAATAACTGTGACAGACTGAAAGAGATTAAAAACAGAATCCATGAGTTTCTACTGATCTTGAAAAACCACCTTTACTGGCCCCCTCTGGGGGTTGCTGGGCACTAATTTCTCATTATGAAAAAAATCTAGCAATTATGCAGCTTTTACTAGTCACATAATTAATGAAAACTCTGATTTTGTGGAAGAAAAAAGACAATTAGAAGATGAATAAAAACAAGAGGAATTATTTTTAACTACTATTAGCAGCAGAGGGTCAGCAGTAGATGGTCGCAACCCACATGGCCATGAGGAAAGTAACACCTTCACATGGATTAACCATCATCATCACCTTTGAAAGTCCGCTCAGGAAAATGAGAAAGAAGCCCAGAGGACATGGAGCAGGAAGAAAGGCCAGCAAGCAGGTCTGCTCTGCAAAGACTCAGTGCCACCGACCCCCAGTTGAAAGGGACAAAGGGGCTGGCTGCAACATGGCTGGGGACAAAATGACACGACAGTTCGGAAACATGCAACTTTGTCCACCAAGTGGAGGGATCTGTCCCCAAATCCTGAGCCTGGGCTGGCCTGGTACGGCCTGGCCAACAGTGGCACGCGGGGGCAGCGAGGGCCTGCAGGCCGGAGGGTTGCTCTGGCTGCCTCAGAACAGCACCTGAGGCCACACACAGGGGGCTGCCCAGCGGCTGCAGGGCGAGACCCCGGAGCAGAGGGCAGCCCCACGAGGGAGGCCGCATGGTGCCATCGCATCGTCTCCCGGAGCTCAGAGGGTGGGTCACTTAGCTCCGCTGCCTCCACTGTCCAGTGTGTGCAATGTGTGAGCAGAATTCAGGTTGGCGTGAAGGTGAAATCGGTCATATATGAAAAAATTCAGAGAAAAGCTGATGGCGCATGGACTATTTCACAGCATTTAAAATAAAAGGTGCCTCCCGTATTTTACCGTGAACTATCTTCAGGATAACGTTGTCCTACTGCTTCTTGGAGCTGCACATTAAGAAAAGACACATTTTGCCAGGTCTCCTTCTCTCTTATTTTATCAAAAATTGATGTGTAGAAGTCATACATGGTATCTCCACCTTCCATTAAAAAAAAATTTCTCATGGCCTGCAAGTATTCAACCAACCTGAACAGAAAGAAAAGAAGCCAATTTTAGTGAAACAGGAAGACCAGGTGCTGTAGGCATAAATAATAAAAAATAATAATAATAAAAAATAAAGTAAATTCAACTGTTGTTAAAGTACAATAAACCACAACCACTTCCAAAATCACACTCCCTCATACCGGTAGTCTCTTTTCAGCGTCTGCATGAGGTTTCCACAGCAGTCTCGATACTGCTTGTCAATATGAGGGTAGAGGCAAGATCTCAGCGTGAGTTCAAAAGTCTGGCACGTCACAGATTCCGATGACCTGTCCATACACACATCTCCACCGGCAAACTTCGCGTGAAAGTCACTCTGTTCCAAGTACAACCTGTAACACAAAAACATCGGGCTGCTTTTTAGGACCTGCTCTCAACGGAATTCTCTTAGAACTCCAGAGAATCCCTCAAACCTTCAGTCCTGAAATTACCAACTATGACAGAAAGAGAGAAACTCTCTTCTCAAGTACACTTCGAGTGGACCAGTCACTCAGAGTCACTTCTGCTTCCGGAGTCAAGTGCTTGACGTCTGCCTGGTCATCAGGGCCACTGTCAGTGAATGACGGGGTCCGAAAACAGCACCGTGTGGGTACCAAGGACCCGAGAGCATCGAAGGGCCAAGACGCATTTTCTGCAGGGGGAGGGTCTGATGTGACATGTGACTGACTTGACCTGTGCCTGCCGGTGACCAGACTCCGGAGCAGCTCCGGTATGAGTGACAGCACTCCCCGGGGACCAGGGGTGCACGATAAACTGTGGACTTTCAAAAGCAACAAGGGGGCCGAGTCAGACATCGGAAATAAGTGAACACGGTATCTTCTTGTATTCTCTTCCTGAGGAACAGGCTACTAAGGTTCGTATCTGAAGGCTGGAAAGCCCTATGTGGCAGAGGCAAACAGTCACTAAGCACTGCAGATGCTGCCGTTTTGAGCATCAAAGTCTTGCCCTGTGCTTCACCTTGCAAAGTTGACCGCCAGCAGCGGGTCGTGCACATCGTCCAGCTCACGGTGCCTTTCAGCTATGGACTGCATCCTCACCAGGCTCTCTCTGGCCGCCTGCTTCTCAGTGAGGGCCTGTGCCATGGCATCTTCCCCGTGCCGAAGACGTGACTGGACAGACTCCAGAAAAAGGGTATATAAGCTTTTTCTCTCTGCATCTGAAACAAAGAAGTCAGCTGAACTGTGCTCCAGCAAATAACGTTAAGTGACATTAAGAAATATCATGTAATTTGATCTAACCGTGCCCTGGTATTTTTCCTTTGGTCTATAGGGTCTATCCGTGTTTTTGTTACCTATATAGTGCAGTACGACTAAGCATTTTTACATCCTGTTCGACATCTGCAAAGTTCACGGCTAAGCATTCAAAACATACACTAATTTTTCCTGAACAGAATAATATCCCAAGCAGGATGCTTAAAAGTTCAGTCACCGTGACACTGGAGAGCACTATGAGAACTCTAACAGAAGCCATACTTCACTGGAAAAGCTCACATCAGTGGCCCCGGAAAGTCCAAAAAATTTTATTGTTCATCCGAAAAGGAGATACTCCAAAGTAAAAATAGTATTTGAAATACGTACACTACTACAAATTAATCAACGCAACATCACGGTGAAACAGAAACAAACAACGAAGGGTCACAGAAGTGACACTAGGATTTTCTCGAAACCCACGATCAAGCGTGAACTGCTCACCGACGAAGCCCCACCTGCCAGGGTCATGGTCCTCGAGAGCTAATTCAGAAACCCAGAGAATCATTAACTCCAGGACCAGCCCTGAGGCAGCAAGAGCAGGGACTCACCCGGGGGACTTCCCTGAGTGACGGGAGAGGCGCCCCAGTGCTGCGGGACGTGCACGAGGCAGGGACCCACCTCTGGCCGTGGCCGGGCACGTGGCGCTCTCGGCCACCCGCAGGTTCCTCAGCAGCTGCATGGACTTGCCAGCCATGATGATCTGCTTCAGGACGGGCTTGAGGAAGGACACCATGGTGTGCTGCCTGCTGGGGGGCCCCTGGTCACTGCCAGAGCTTGCGCTAGCATTATCGCTCATTTTTTCTTCGTTTTCTGTCTTTTCTGATACACTGTATAGCGTGTAAGTTGCATACCAAAAGTCTCTGTGATTTACTGGAACATTTTTGTTTCTACAGAGATGCAGAAGAATTTTAAACTTTAACTTCTCTTCCTGAAACACAGCGGCATACCTGTTCTAGCCTAGGTATGTTTTCCAGACACTCCTAACCACAGTTACACTGATTAACGGAAAAATGAAGCCAGCTCTACACAAAAGAGATTTATCTGACTTCAGTTTAACATAGAAACGTGGATAAATACTCTGCATGGTACAGGCAAATTTAAGGAAGTAGAAAGTTTCCTGAATTGGAATTAAAGAAAATAGGACCAATGTGTTCCTCTTTAGAGGTGAAATCAAAGTTTGCCCATTTGCCATCTCCCGTGAAAGCAACCCCAGACTTCCATACCTATTTCCCACATTTTCTTAACCGGATGCTTTTAACAATGAAGACAGTCATCACTCTCCAAGAACAGTCAGAACCCCGTTTTTACAAAAATCCCCACGTGAGAGAAGAAACAGGACATAACGGAGACACGAGATTCGGTCAGAGGAAGGCCGGCTCGCGTACGGCAGCGCCTTTCCCGGGGACCTAATGTGACCTTTCCCGCAAGAGAAACGGCCGGATGGCTGTCAGAGAACAAAACACATCCAAACGGGGTGCGGTGACAGTGGCCACAGTTCTCCCCCTCAGTTTCTGTGATTCTGTTTAGGAAAATCGACTGACTGAAGGAGTAAAAAAAAAAAGAGTAGCCACTTCGGAAAAATTTTCTATCACATTTTTATACTTTTACCTTACCAGTGATTTATAACAGGAATCACTGAAGCCACCTGTTGCCACCTAAATTCATTTTAATGGGACACAGTGTGCCCCGCACCACGCCTACCAGCCCTCCATACACACGCTATCACTCGGAAACATAACTTGCTAAGAAAAGCTGTGACTGACATAAAACTCGGGCAAAGGTGCCTCTTGGTTGCCACCCGACGTGCTCTATGAAACGCAGCAGAACCTGCCGGTGGGGACAGCACCACGGGTCAGCGAACTGCTCCCCGCAGCAGCCCCGTCTGGAGCTCGCTGCGCGCACGCCGCCCTCACCTCTGGATGATGAACTCCCTGGCGCCGTCGCACAGGCGGCCGTGTGCGATCCACTCGTCCACCGTCTGCAGGTAGGGCCGCACCGTCTCCACCCAGAGAGAGAACAGCAGGGACACCTGCGTGGAGCGAGCACGGTCCACGTCAGAATTGCGCCTCGGCCTAAAGCGAGCTCTAAACACTTCCAAAATAAATGCCTTTTAAGAAGGGTTTGATGTCTGTGTTTTTTGAAACCAAGGAAGAAATAAAAAATCCAAAACATAAGCTATAAAACCCTCACGAAAACTTGCACGAACGCGAGATGCCCATACTGTCGGCAGTTCACGCCAGTGCCCCCTGGAGAGTTACCCAAGGACGAGTTCTAGACTGGACAGTGCGGCCACTGCGATTAGGTTTCCTTCTACTGTGCTTCTCAGCAGGGAAAAACTGGCGTTGCTGAAAAAACTCAAACCTCCTGTACACTGGCCTGCAGTACCAAAATGGCGAGAAAGCGAAGGTCCCCCGACAAACTAGGAAACATGCTGAAAACAAGGACCCAAAGGAACCTGCAGCTTTCCCAATCAGAGTCTCCACTTAGATTTGTATTCATTTTAATTGTGGTTTTAAAAAAAGAAAGAAAGAAAAAACATAAAATATACTATTAACAATTTTTAGGTAAACAATTCATAGGGTTGTCTATCCCTATTGTGGTAAAAACGGACCCCCAGGCCCTTTTCATGCTCAAAACTCCAACTGTGAACCCATTAAGCATCTCCCCTTTTCTCCTCTGCCCCCTTCCCGCTGGTGCCCTCATTCCGCTTTGTTTCTGCGAATCTAACTACTCTAGATGCCTCATATAGATTTGCATTTTTATTCAAGATAGTTACTGCAGATGCCTACAGAAGTCAGCGAGGTGTTTTTCACATCTTGCTTTTTAAGTTTTTGTGAACTTGACAATTATAATTTAGAGGCTAACGTAAAAACCCAGGCCATGATTTAAGCGCCGTTTTGACAAAGAGCTAAGACAGTGACCCACCACTCCTCTGGCTGGGCAGTATGGAGTCAGGCATTTCAGACAAGGGTCCCACATACCGTTTGCTCAGAGGCTTCTCCAACGCTGTCATATTCAAGGATGGCCTTGTACAGTGTGTTAAGTAGGTGAGATGCCCGAACAACATTCCGAGTGTCAGGTGGGACTTCTGCTACTCCAGTACTAAACACTTTGTGCAGAACCTTGAGCTGAGCCAGTCGTGGTGACAACTTCTCCACTACTATTGCAAGAGTGATCGTAGTGTCTGCAAACGTAAGAAATCAAACTCATTAGCAAGGACAAATGTCTGCATTCCACTGTGTAGAAATGTCCAGCCACGTGGAAAGGCATAACAAACTGGAGGACGATATGTTTCATCTCATATCATGGGAGGTCAGTTTCCTTAAAGAAAAGAAAGGACAACTCAGCAGAAAAGTAAGTGCAAAGAAACTGAAGGTTCCTGGAAAAGAAAATACAAGGAATTCTTAAACATCAAGAGAGACACTTGACTGCCTTTGTAATAAAAGAATGCAAATTAAAACTACACTGGGCAAATAAAAAACAGACCACAGCAGGCTACTGTTTTAGGGAGGGAGGGTGAGAGGGCGGCTGACTTCAAAGCAGCAGCAAGATCAAGTACCCTTGCTGGTGGCACAGCTCTGACCCTCAACGTGGAGGTGGCTACATGAATCTACACGTGTGATGAAATGTCACATGACTATATGCAAAGGTTATCTATCACTCCCTCCCACAAAAAAGCAAGCCCCTGCCAAACTGGTGAAACCCATGTCAGGAATGCAGATCAATTAATGTATCATGCCAAAGCCAATTTCCTAGTTTTGATAACATACTATAATTATGTGAGGTGCCACCGCGGGGGGAAGCTGGGTGACAGGAACACAGGACCACTCTGCACCATTTTCTGAAGTAGTTGTAGGTATACGTTCAGGAGGAAGACGTACGTATACACTGGGTCACCACTTTAGACCTATCATCTCTACAGTCTGATACCATACTGTTGGCAAGAGCGTGAGGAAACAGCTATTCACGTACACTGCGAGCGAGAGTGTGAAGTGACCGATCTGTACCTCTGTGGAGCACAGTGTGGTGAAACCCATCATAATTACACATGCCATCGCACCCCGTGACCTAGCACTTCACTCTGACGAACTCTCGCTGCAGACAACTTGGTGCACATGTACAATCACTGACCCGCAAGCGGCTATCTCTGCAGCACTGCCCGCAACAGTCAAAGGTCAGAAACAACCTGTCCATCAGAAGGGGACTGGTCTACGATCCATCCATACAACAGAACACGCAATTTGTAAAAAAGAACGAGGAGGCTCTTTATATGCTGGTGAGATAATAAACCTCAACATTTAAGCTGAAAGACAACCTGAAGGGGACAGCCAGGAGACTCCCAGGTGCGTCCACGCGAACAGGCACTGACTGTGCACGGGGAACGGGGAATGGACGGCTTGGCTGCCTGTGGGGAGGGCGCTGAGCGCCTGCATGCACAGCCAGAGCAAGAGGAGACGTTTCCACCATACGTCTTTCTGCACTGTCTGGATTTTGAGAGATGAATGGCTGAAAATATACATTTTTTAAGTGAATGTATTCATGAGAATTACTTACTTGCCAGTGATTTCCAAACCTGACATCGATTCATAACTTAAATGGCATTCGAAATGCGAGTTATGCATCTTAACAGTAAAAGCAAAGGAGAGATATAAGTACCGTTATTGATGATACACTTCTCGATTTCTGCAAGTTCCTCTTTGAAAGTAATGAAGTACTTGTACAGGGCCCACATGAAAGCCTGGTAGGTTCTAAAGGGAGCCTCAGGCAGCTTCTGAAGGCCGGAGCTGTGCCCCATGACTTCATCGATGAACTCCTGGAGCCGATACACGACCTGGCCGTACGCCGCCACCTGCTCCAGCACTGACCGCAAACAGCTCTAAGGGGAAGCAAAGTGCGAAGATGTACACTCAGTCTTCTATCAGTATTCGTATCCCCCTCGCAGCAAAATATTTCTTTCCTGACTGTTTTGAATAGTGTACTTTGAAAACAAAGCAATAAAACCAATGTTTTGTTTTAGATTCAAAGAATAGTGTAAGCCTTAATTTCTACAGAAAAACGAATTACAGTTTATACTTTTTAAAAACACATATCAGGTAAACGCCCTGCAGGCAAAAAAAATACAGTATGCAACTTTCCCATTACAGAATGACGAGGGGAAAAAAGCAGAGAGCACACATCAAAACTAAGTATGAACACCATAAACAATACTAAAGAATTCCCTAAGCACTGGACAGGTGCGCAACTTAACTTTGCCCTTTGGATCTTAAATGTGTTTAGTCGTTTTAACACTGCAGAAGTTCTAAAGTCCTATAACTGCTGTTTGCACAAACCCAATCGTTCCATTTTAATTATAACAAATACAAATAACTTACATGTGTCAAGTGAGTTACTGTAATATTGTTCCTCACAGTTACTTTCCCATCTATCAACTGAAATATAAATAGCTTTTTTACCCCAGAAAGCAACCTGAAATGAGATAAAAGAGACGAATGTGTTTTAAGTTCAGTAAAATACAGACTACAATCACAACTAAGAAATGTTAGTGAAAGACTCAGACTTATGGGGCTGGGGGAGGCAAGGAGATCAGATAGTTGGATCAGACGATCTTTTTCACCTGGACCTTAAGACCCACAATGTTTCAAGATCATCTAACAGAGACGCTCCAAACGATGCTGTCCAAGCACATGCTCACAGCCAAGCGGCCCCACAGACCTTCCCATTCTTAGCACCGAGACCACCAACGTCACACTTCCCGGCAGGGGACCCAGACCGGAGAACTGCGTGGCAGCGCTACACCTGCATTCTCATTTTCATCTTTGTGGGAGCACATCTAATGTCTTAGAGTCCTGCTTTCCAGGTATGGGCACAGGCTAACGTTCACTGATACACTCTGCCAACTAGGAACCTCGTTACAGACACAGATGTTATACAAGGAATGGTTTAATCTGATTAAATCATATGTTGCTATTCAAAACAGAAAACAAGAAAGTATATTAAAATCTCCCGTCTCCACGGCTGAATCTGAGGTCTGGGCTTCCTGAGTCCCAGTCCAAGTGCAGCTAATTCCCATTCACTTTTACTTTTCGTGCTTTGATACATATTTTTTTTTTAATGACTTTTGTCTTTTCTCTCTCCTGACACTAGAATGTAGCCTCCAAAAGGAGAGAAACGTCTGTCTTGTTTCTACCTTCGACCTTAGTGTCCAGCATAATGCCCGCCAGGCAGTGCTGCTCAACAGATGAGTGTTCAACAAATACAGGAACGAACACGTGCAGCCCGCACATTTGTCTGCAGACACCTGTACAGTTCCAACGTGGCTTCTGCTAAGCATTGTCTGAGATGCAGATCAGCCTGCCGGATGTTTACGAGGGGGTGCGACTGGGATCACTCCCTTCCTGCTGCTGTCAATTCGTGCTGCCACGTCTTGCTGCTCCTCGGGGTTGTGGTTCATTTCCTCTTGTCTCAGACCCCATTTGTTCCCAGCTAGATTATTCAGTCACTTAAAACTAGGTGGAGATTTAGGGTCCTGCAGTGAAAGTGGGGTGGCTACTGAGTAGAGGGAACTGCCCACAGTTCACACCTAACAGCTGCTTCTAGTTTGCATGTGAAAAAACCCTGAGTACTTTTCTTTAAAAAAATCCAACATTCTGCTTCTCACTAATTAAGTCTTCTAGACTTTTAACTGGGTTAATAGGTCTTACCATAGGGTTTCCCGAATAACCTGTGTCTCAGTGACACAAACTCTGTCGTCTGGAACATGTAGAGGGTCACTGCTGTACACGTGTTGGTCCCTATCAGATAAGCAAACATCACATGACAATGAAAAGCTATTCTCAGTAAAAGTACATGTCTCAAGAAATATATGCAATGTACTGGCAGTAATCAATACGCAAACAAACTATATAGGATTTAAAAGCCTTCCCATTCACCTTCCCAAATCAACTGAAATACTCTAGAACAGCGGTCCTCAACCTTTTTGGCACCAGAGACCAGTGCTCCTATGAGAATCTAACGCCTGATGATCTGAGATGGAGCTGAGGCGGTGATGCCAGTGCTGGGGAGCGGCTGCAGATACCGATGAAGCTTTGCTCACTCTCCTCCTGCTGTTCAGCCCAGTTCCTAACAGACCACGGCCAGGTACCAGCCCAGGGTTGGGGGGCAGTTGGGGGAACACTGCTCTGAGAAGCACTTTCAAAGTGATTCCAGTCACTATGTTAAATGCTGATTTGGTCAAAAGCTGAAACTGTGTTTTTGTCAAAATAGTAACCGCATTTTTTTGCAATAAGTTCACTGAAATGTCAGAGTCTGCCACCTAGCAGCTTGTGTGCCAGAGCCCAGGACATGGTCCTCAAGTTCGCACCTGCAGCACCTGCTGACAGCGAGTGTCTCATTCTCATCCAGTTCCCATGACTCCACAGCACTCAATTTGGAAGCTACTAGGATACCTCTGTCCCCACCCAAATGAGGTCACTCTGGCCTCCACTTGGACTCCAGCAGAACAGAAGCCTTACTGGGGTCAGCATCAGGGTTATGCAAAGTGAGAGAGAGCCAGCCCAGCAGTGGCCACTCAGGCTGGCAGCCCTGAGCATGAGGGCCCATCTGTCCAGCGCTGCGCAGCCTCCGACCGACCGTTCGCACAAGCTGATGCATGGAGGGCGGTCCACTCACGGCCGCAGAGGGGGAGAGGTAGGGCCCCTTCTGCGCCTTCCGATTCCGGCCTAGACCCAGACTGGACGCCTGCTGGAGACTCGGCTCCAGCAGTGCCAGCCAAAGTTCCTCCCATAAATAAATACATTAAATGAGAAATTTAGCTTCTTACCAGACAGCAGCTAAGTTGGAGTGCAAATGCAAGCTATGAGGGAAGCTCGAGGACCGGGCCGTCCAGTACTGACGCACCACGTGCTGTTCCAGCCAGCTTCGGACGTCAGGCTCATCTGCCAGAGGAAAGGTAACAAGTTCCAGTCGTGAGAGACAAGCAAAAAACACTTATCAACTTTGCCACAACATCTGAACTTATAACTCCATTAGAATCTTCAACAGAAAAAGGCTCTTTAAAATAACAGCTACCTGACAACACTTACATACAGTTATTTACTTAAAACCATGTACATACATACAAAACTTAATTAGATGTCACTGGCTAGAAAGTAAAAATAACATCACTCAATTTTAAAATGACCTCATGAATAAAAAGATACCAACAGGATATCTGGATAATTCGACAATCATGAAGGAACCTGAAATGGTTGCCAAAGCCTCTCCGGGACCAGCACTAAACTTAGAAGGATGAGATTTCTTATACAAGTTGTTCTACAAAACAAGAAAAGTGAAAGCTGCTTAACATTTTGGGAGACTAACATAAACTTGCAACTAAAACCAGATAAAGACATTGAAGAAGAAAGATGGAAAATCTAAGTTAAAAATACACAAGACGGCTGAGCACGTGAAGATGGCAGAGCAAATGTACGCAGTGCTCACCCCCTCCTGTGCCCACACCAAAATTACAATCAAGCTACGGAACAGCCACCCTTGAGAACCACCTTAAGCCTAGCTGAACAGAATTCTTATAACTAAGGACATAAAATAGTAGACACGTAGACACTGGTAGGAGGGCAGGGACACGAAATGGCCTGGCCCCATCCCCGTGTGGCTATACGGTCATTAATCTATGACAAAGGAAGCAAGAATACACAATGGGTAAAACCAGTCTCTTCAGTCAATGGTGCTTGGAAAACTGGACAATTACATGCAAAAAATGAAACTAGACTGCTTTTTACACCATATGCAAGAATAAACTCAAAATGGATTAAAGACGTAAATGTAAGATCCAAAACCACAAAACTCCTAGAAGAAAACATAGGCAGTAAACTCTCTAACAATGCTTTTCATAATATTTTTTTGGCTATGTCTCCTCGGGCAAGCAGAACAAAAAATAAGCAGATGAGACTACAGCCAACTAAAAAGTGTTTGCACAGCAAAGAAAACCATCCACAGAACAAAAAGACAACCTACCGAATGAGAGAAGATATATGCCTATGATACAACTGATGAGGGATAAACAGCTAAAACTTATAGAGCACTCATACAACTCAACATCAGAAAAACAAACAATTCAATTTAAAAATGGGCAGAGAACCTGAACAGGCATTTCTCCAAAAGAGGAAATACAGATGGCCAACTGACATATGAAAAGATGCTCAACATCAGTCGTCATCGGGGAAATGCACATTGAAACCACAGTGGGACATCACCCCACACCTGGCAGAATGGCATCGTCGATAAAGCAACACACAAGTGTCGGCGAGGCTGCGGAGGGAAGGGGCCCAAGCACCGCTGCTGGAACTCGGTGTGGCCGCTGTGGAAGAGTCTGGAGGTTCCCCAAAAAAACTAATGGCCCAGCAATTATACTTCTGGTTATTTATCCAAATAAATCCAAAACACTAACTTAAAAAGATCTGTGCACCCCTATGCTCACTGCTGCACTACTGACAACGGCCAAGACATGGAAGCAACCTAAGTGCCAACCAATAGATGATTAAATTAAGAAGTCATGACACACGTATGCAACGCAATATTAATGGGTCATAAAAAGGAAAGGAATCTTACCATTTCTGACAATGCGGATGGACCCAGAGAGTGTTATACTAAGTGAAATAAGTCAGACAAATACTGTATGGTTTCACTCACATCTGGAATAAACAAAAGAAACGAACAAAACAGAAACAAATGCACAGCAAATAAATACTGAAGATCTTTACAAAGAAAATTTTCAAACTCTAGTAAGACATATAAAAATGAGAAGAAATGTAGATATTTTCATAGTTTGGCTAAATCCATAAATTCAAAACAATCTCAATAAATATTCCAGCTGGATTTTTAAGCAACTTACCATACTGCTTCTAAATGTCTACGGTAGAATAAAAGTCCACAGAAAGGTAAGCCAGTTTGGAAAAAGAGTCAAGGAGGTGCAGGGGAAACTGGCCCTCTCCGTGTTGAGACGCATGACAAATCCGTGTGAATAAACACCGTCGTTCCTCGGCAACCCACACTAAGTAAGAGAGCTGAACGTTCAGAAGCAAATACTCACAATGACATAATAACAGAACCGCAAGGCAATGTGGAAAGAATGGACTATTCACTAGATGCTCATGAGCTGGGAGACAAGTAAGCTGGACCCTTGAACCTCACTTCACATGTAACATTGGACCCAGAGGTCACGAAAGCTCTAAACCCAAGATATAATCGAGCAAACCGAAGGAAAATACAGGGGAATGTTTACGCAGAGAGAAATATCAAGACCCAAATACTACCCACACCAGGAAAAATCCACAAACTTGAAGAGACTACAATATTTTTTTAAATGACAGATTCGGTTTTAAGGGTACCACACAACAAGTAAAGTCAGGTGAGTGACTAAGAAAAGATAACCACAGCATCTAAACCCTAGGAATCAGTATCTGGACATACAAAGAACCCTGAAGGGTGAGGTGGACACAAAGGACAAAACAACTCAGAAGAAAAGCCAGCAGAGGGCGTCAGTGGGCATTTCCAAACAGGGGCAGGGCTGAGAGCTGGGGGACCACATGCACTTATCACTAGCGGTCAGACGGATGCGACCTCGGCAGCCTGCCACTGAATCAGAGGAGGGGGCTGGACTGGGTCCCTAAGGCATGTGGCGCCAGGCAGAGGGTGTAATTGGCTTGAGGCCAGTCCAAAGCATGGCGAGGACAGAAATGTGGTCTTGCAAATGGCAGTCTCCACAGCAGTTAGCAGTGACACAAGAGTGACAGAAGTGGTGTTCAGAGCGACATGGGCAGAGTGCAATGCAGAGGAGCAGAGCCACGCTGACCGACAGCACCATCCCAGCATGCAGTGCACACACAGAGCACACACAGAGCACACCGACCGACACAGTGCACTGTACAAGAACTCCTCAAACGTGAGAACACTGACATGCACTCCGTCGGGCACGTGGGCCTACGCGGGCTGGCGGAGGAAAGCAACGGAGTGGGAATCAAAGAGTGGGGGAGACGCGCCAAACGAGGCCACAGGCCCTGCAGGAGCCAGTGATGACGTGCCCTGAGCTGATAATCCACGTTCTGTCCTAAAGTTCCCAGTCAAGAATTAGAAAGAAATGAAAAAGGAAAACGAGAAAATCATTAGGATGCTAAAATCAACTTTAACTACTTTGTGGCCAGTTGGCAAGGTTCAAGTACAGTGTGTAGGGCCTGGTTGCAGACCCCGCTCCGGGGGCTAGTGCCACAGCTCTGCGACCAGCAGGAAACCCATGGTAATCGGGCCTTTGTTTTCTATCTACAAAATGAGAAGCAGGTTAGACAGCTAATCTCTAAGGCTGCTTCCAGCCCTTTCTAGATTCTTCCAATTCATACTTCTTCAGTAAAAACTGTAAAAGCAGACAGGCAGATTTAAAATTAAGTCGTATATATTTTTTCCTTTTAGTTCCCAATCTTAGCAAAGTCAATCCTTCTCCAATAAAAAAATCACTAAAACATTTAGGACTAGCAAAGTTCTCAGAACAAAACTGTCCTCAAAATCCTTTTTTGACATGAATTCTGTAGCACTACTTTCTAGGTACTGCAGATGTAATGCACACTTAGCGATATCTTAATGGACATGGACCTGCCTTTCCTTCCAAGGGTCTCTTCCATTAGAAAGGGTGCCAGCACCTGACAACACAGTACCTCTCCAGAGGACACGAGCCCCTAGCTTTCTGCTTTGATCCTGTTCTTCTAACGGCGTCCTATCCACCTGAATCCCAGAGTCCTCTCTGCTTAAGGGCTGTGGGTCATCTTCGCCTTCACTTTCTTCAGACCAATTCTGATTTAAAAAGGAAGCATATGGGGCGTATAATAGTTGAAGCTATTTGTATTAAAAGACGAGGAAAATTGCAGAAGAAAAGCAGAAACTGTACCAAACAAAACTTTTGCTAACTGTCTTGAGAGTTACTATCGAATGAAATTATTTTGGGTGGCAAAAATCCCAAGAGTCACAGCTCCTTAAAGCGTACATTAAGTGTACTCATTGCGTTCAACTTCCCAGTACTAATGACTTGCTACAGAATGTTAATAAATCTTTCATGACAAAGTACTCAAATTTACTGAAGAGTTTCATTACTGTTTTATTTAAGATGCTGCAGGGCAGAAAGACCCAAAAAAGTCATCTGTATAACTTGGCACATGTTTATATTTTCAATAGCAAAACTACTGCCACTTACTGACCGGTGTGTCTACATTTGGACTAAGGTCAACTTCTTCACCTTCCATCAAGTATTTTCCCCAGTCAAAATCATCTTCCTTTTCTAAAATGTAACAAAAGAATTATCGGCTTTATCAAAAATAAGTGGGAAAAACTCAAAACTATAGGAAAAAAGTCTAACAAAACTCAAAATAAAGTGCACTTGGGAAATAAAAGTTAAAAAACACTGAGAAACACTCAATAATTTGATATTCTAATACATTTTAAACTGTAATTTTTTTCATCTTTAAAAGTTAATTTCTTCATGCAATTGAAAGTTTAATTTACAAAGTTAGAATTTGTTTTCAATGAAAATCTGCAATTGTAATTGCATCCAGTGCGACAGAAACATTTTAGTTTCACACATTTTTACATTTCATAAAATCAACATCTAGTAACTAAGTGATACAAGTAATTTCTCTTTTATTTGCTATATATTAAAGCATCTGATAACGTACCCACTTCTTTATTTCTTGGTGTTTCCACATAATTGCTGTTTGAAGGAGAATCAGACAGACACAGAAGAAGGGACAGTATTGAATAATGCGCATCTGTCTTTAAAACAAAAAATGAAGAGTATGAATCACTGAGGTTGGTAAGAGCTTTTTAAGGTAGTTTGATTAAAGAAAAGATAATCCCATGATAGTTATGTCCTCAAGCTTTTTTCCTAGTTTGAGAAAACATGAATTCTACCTAAATGAACCCTAATCTCTAGGAATATGGTTTCACTGTGTTTGGGGAGGGCTACTGCTAGAGGCGTACAGAAAAATGATCAGAGACGACAATGAAAAGGTCAAAGTAGGAATGAGAAGGGACACTGTTTCCTTTAACTATTCTGCACAACAAAGGTATTTTCACAGGTGTCGACTAAGCTGGGGTCACGGCATCTGCCTGACCAAACTGAGCGCAGTACCAGAATCTACAGAATGCAGTCGCCACAGACTAGCAGTGCCTGCCATGCACTAGCTGCTCTAAAATGGCTCGCTATGATTTTTTTCATTAATGTTATTGTGTCACAGGGCCTATTTATTAAATTTTAGTCTAAGCAGAAAGCTACACAACATTTATCACAAAGAGACCTAAAAAAGATTTGCCTCCTTCTCTTTCCAAGTGGTCTCTGCAGGAACCACGCACAGAAGTGCACTTCCAGCCCTTGTAGAGGGGTTCAGAGCACTGCAGCTCTCTTTTCCAGAAAGACTTTTATGGCCCTTCCTTAAATTATCTGAAGCTCTCTTCCTTAGGACACCAGTTCCCAGAACGCCGACCAAGGGAAAGCCTGTCGATAATGGAATATGCCACAAAAGGTCGCCGTGAAGATGAAATGAGTCAATGTATGTGTTCAAGAAAGGGTTACTCAGGAGGCCTACGCTGCCCAAACTGTGAACACCTCAAAGGTCTTCAGGCCTGGCCCTTGCCTGGCTCCTGAGAGAGAACCCGAACCCTTGGACTACCCTGGGAAGGGTGTTTCTGCATGCTGGAGGCGTTGGGCCATGACCCAGGCAGTTTATGCTAAGAATGTGACTTGTGATGAACGCTTGTTTTCATATGCCTGTGGTTCTCAGTTTGACCACAGTTTGGGAACCCATGACTGAATACGAAAGTGCTCAGAACAGCACCTGGTATCTAGTAAGCACTATTTAGGTCGTTCTTATTACCAGGTGCGGAGAGCCATTTAAAAGATTAAAGATACCCAGGCAGTGCCATTGTTTGTGCCAAGCTCTGATCTCAATTTTCACAGTGGGCTGGGACTGAGAAGATGATTAAACAAGAGCCTACTTTTTCTTTCATCTCAAGCCTGAAGCACACTGGGTTTCATGGCAATACTTAAGTCAGTTTCCAAGGGATTCTGCTCTTGATAGTAAACAATTCTAAAAGAGAATGAGTGTTTAAATATTTTTTGTTGTTGCTCAATAAAATTTTTATTAAAATTATAGGGGTGCCATCAACAAAACAAAACAAAAAAACTTACTGAATGGGAAAGATATCTGCTTGTGGAATATCTGACAAGGGGTGAAGCGTTAAAGTATCAATTAGTAATTGATAAGATGGTCACTGGGATGGGGAGCACAGCATAGAGAATGACTGTGTGCAGAGCAGAGGGAAGACGGAGAAATTGGGGGATCGTTTCATAAACTATATAAATGTCTAAACAACATAATGTGTACTAGAAATTAATAATAAAATAAAATGCTAAAAAAATATTGGTGTGACACTGGTTAATAAAATCATATAGGTTTCGAGTGTACAATTCGATAATATGTCATGTGTATATTGCACTGTGCGTTAAATGTTTAAATATCAACAGGAAGAAGGTGACAATAATCACTGGAAATGTTAAACTATACAACAGAGATTTCGGGACATAATGCCCACCTTTACTTCCTTTATGCTCGGAAGTGACGCATTTAGAAACTCCTCAGTTAATCTCTTCCAACTAGCAGCTTTGCTGAGATCAGAATGAATGATGAATTTTTCATAAATCCTAAAATATATTTTTAAAATGAGAGTTACAAAGCTATATTAATAAAAAGATCTTTAAAAACACAGATATTTCGGAATATGTACATATACATACACACATAAAACTGACTTACCCTTCTATTGTCTTTTCTACTTTGTGGCTGTTGACATCCAAAAAACGGTGAAATCTAAAAGACAAGATACAATGCTTACATCAATTCTGGCACATTGCTAAGTAGACTGGCATCACTGCCCGCCATATGCCTGAATCACCCTCTACTCAGCTATCCCCAGGAGTGCATCTCTCTCCCGGGATCACTTCCACCATGCAGGCAAAGCAACCACTGCACCTCAAAGAGTGCTCATGTATCCCTTCAGCAGGACACAGGTCACCCTGAGCCGCCCCAATCCTGTCCTCTGGCTCCTTTGCTTTCCCATAATGCCCTGTGTCCAAGTCTAGCATAGCACAATCTATATCGGGGTTCCTAACCTTTCTTTGTATGCCACAGTGAAGCCCACTGAAGCTTGGGAACCCCTTCTCACGTTTTTTAAACCATAAAATGAAATACAAAGGAAACCGTGTATACTGAAACACCGTTGCAAAGTGTTTTTAAAAGTTTGTGATATAGTAAGAGAAACTTCTTTATTAAAGCATTAAGTAAGGAGATCTAGCAGTGGGTCCGTGACTACTGTTAAAACAACAGCAAACAATATTTAGACATATCTGCAACAACTATAACATGATGTGAAGTGTGTGATTTCTACTGGTGACACACTCATAGGTAAACTAACATTGCTTGTTGTTTTCATTCATAAGTGAAAGAGATGCTATTTTTTAGTTTGCAGTTTGCGTAATTTTTTCTTGTCCTGAATCATAACACCTGAATTCTATCTTCAGGTCCTCAAGTTAAGAACGACTACTCTATGTCATTCATGATTGACTTTTGTCTCTGTTTTCCTTAAGGACAGATACTATAAGTCACTTATCTCTGAATTTCAAGGACCTAGAACTTGGCCACAATTTTAAAAACGCAAACATAATTCTTATTTTTTCTGATGGATTAAAGCATCACAAAATTATAGTATACTCCACTGAACTCTTGTTTTTCAGTTTTGGTATAGAAGCCAACAACCTGTGCTTAAAAGAAGTAAACAGCTAAATAACATACCTAATTGTATGCCAGGAAACGGCTGCGCAGAGCACCGCTTTGCCCGTTATGATTTTTCTCAATGTGTAAAAGACATAATAACTTCTAATGCCTCACTCGACTCTACAGGGATACCCATCGTCTTACTGCCTTTCTGAATATCTCCAGAAAATTGGAGATCCATCCATTAAACTTGTCCTCTCTGATCTACTCAGGCACTGCTGTGTTAACGTGACACGCAAGAACCGCGTTTATCATGCCAGGAGCGCGGCGCGGTGGGTGCCCGACTCGCTGTTTTCTCACCGTACACCAAGTGGGCACTTTTCGTGTCATTACCGAGACTGACTAGATTCTGAGAAACTTTCTACTCTTCACGAACATCCCCCCTGACACGGAAGGGAGAGACGCTAACACCGCCTGCCATCCTCCCGGTCACACTGCCGTGACAGGGGGCGACCACAACAGTGCTGCCCGATGCAACGTACTGGGTTCCGCCGCCCAGACCCGCACCTGAAGTTGGACCAGGCGAAGTGCAGGGAGAGCTGGAAGTTGGGGTCTGCCTCGTCCCGGAGGCCCGCCACGCTGCGGACGAGCTCGCGCACGTCGCGCTCCTGCTGCCGGTCCAGGCGGCTCCAGGCCGGCCCCGCGCGCGCCATGTTCGCCGCCTCCCAGCGCCGGCTTCGCGTCGCGCCCGCTCTCGCGAGAGCTCGCGCTCCCGCCGCGCTGCTCTTGGGAGCGCGCTGAGGCCGCTCTCGCGAGAGCTCGCGCTTCTGGGCAAACATAGGCCCCTCCTCAGAGACTTGGATGTGTCGGTCAGACTAGCGTCAGCCTCTGGATAACCGCGTAACGGTTTGACGTCTGGGGGTCGAGAGCAGCCGGGTGGCTCTCATTCAGTGCATCAGGGCAGGTCGCACCTGCCCTTCCGAACGTCTTAGTCGTCCATCCCGCTCAAGCGTCGGCGTCTCCTTGCAGCGGTGACCCCTGAGGAGCTCTCAGGCCACCCCGGTCCGCGCAGTCCACACTACGCGGTCCACACCGCAGCAGGTGTCAGCAAAGCGGGTTGTCCATCGCACCGCCGAGTGCGGCGCCTTCTGCTGTCATGGTGTGGGACTCCCGGTGGCCAAAGGAGGACGTTATAAACCCTGTCGGCCCAGGGTGGGGTGGCGTCTTCGTTGTTCCTAAAACTGCACCACCTTTCAATGAACAGTCTGTTAAATGGTGCTCAGAACCGTTCCCAAACCTATTGTTACATAGACTTCGATTATTTTTTCTTTTAGAGAGCCACTAGATTTTCATGTTTATTGCATTGCCTTACTTACTAATGCGACAAGAGAAAAATCCCGAGATGTTCTAAATTAAATTACAGCTGCTGGGTAGTGAATTAACCAGTTAGTAGCTGTGGCCATCTGACGAAGGACCGCTTACATTCCGGAACGTATGTTGGCGCTTGGCATCCCGCACATGCGTGAACTTACTGACTGACTGTTGTCTGAAACCAACCAAAAGTAGTAAATATTTCTCCCTGCTTCACCTGCCCCTTCCCCTTATCTGTGACGGATGTAAATTCTTTGAAAACAGCTTACAACTTTCTTCCCCAAACATGATGTGCAGGAAAAGCCCATCAGCTCCAGGCTGATAGACGTTCTGCTTTCCCACCAAGTGCTGCTGCAGACTTCATGCCCAAGGACCTGGTCTTGTTGTCTTGCAAGAACATGCATGACTGGATAAACTCTTTCTTTTGCAAATACTTCCAGCTGTGGAAGTTAAGGTTTTTGTTTAACAAATGGCAGATACAGCAGTGTATCAGTTTTTATGAATTGCTAAACAAAATACTACAAACTGGGAGGCCTATAAACAACAGAAATTTACTTGTCACAGTTCTGGAGGCTGGAATTCAAGATCAGAGTGCCAGTAAAGTTGGGTGAGGGCCCTCGTCCTTTCCTGGACACAGATTTATTGTGTCCTCACATGGTGAAGGAGGCAGTGGAGGTCAACTGAGCCTCTTTTATAATTGGATAATTCAATAATTGGGTAATTGGTTAATTGAATGATCAGATAATTGAATAATTGTTTAATGGAATAAGTAAATAAGTAGCTAATAGAAATAATTAGATAATTGAATAATAAAATCATAGAATAATTGAATAATTAAATAATTAAATAATATAATGATTTGATAATTTAATAATAAAATAATTGAATAATTGGACAATCGAGTGTGACTCGAGTTTATGTCATCATGAAGTTTTTCTCCAATATCACATGTGCATTTTTTGAATAATACCTGACTGTATATCTTCATTAAGTTATTTTCTTCTGTTGCAACAATATTTGTAAAAATCACTCAAATAAAATTCTCTTAAAAAGGCAAGAAAAAACGTTATTTTCTTCTATCATTTTGTGAGCATTTTGAAAATAAGTCGGGGTATGTCACATAAAGTTATTCTTTGCTGCCATCTCTTGTGCATTTTGGGACTAACACCCAAGTATGTATTACAAAAAGGCTGCTCGATTTGGGGTCTGTGTACCCCTGGCAGACTCACCTGGATGAATAAAGAGCGTGTTTCCTAGAACTCACTGATTTCTGGAGGTCCGTGTGTCTATCAGGGGCTGGCGGCTACAACATTTGGAGGCCCCAGCGAGATCTCAAGGAATAGCCCTGAGATCTAAGACCGAACCGGCCTCTGAAGCTATTTCTGTCCCTGTTGCAGACTTAAAGGGGTGGCCACCCTGAGACGTTCCAGGGTCCTAGAACACCATGGTGAGGTCAATGCAATTGTCACGGACACAACCTTTAGGACGCAATCTTTGTTCCTGATCCCACCGGGAATCTCTGAGGCCTCGGTGTCTGGATAAAAAAGGTACCTTTCTGTTTCTGTTGACCAGTTGTTGGGGGTCCGTGAAGAGACTGGACGCAGTCGTATCTCCCGGACCGTGGCCAGGCCATAGGACACTGCCTCCTGTGCCCTGTCATTGGGTTCTGTCTATTGTCTAGGTTGTAGGTGGCGGACCTCTCTGGGTCCACCTACACCCCAGTAATTGTTCTCGTCTGAGTGTCTGTTTTGTTTTGTGTTTTCTGCACGAGTGATGGGGGGAAGCCCGAGTTCACAGAAGACACCCTAGGGTGTCTCCTGCGACATTTCAAAGAATGGTTTGTAGAGGGAGCTGACTAAGGGGAAGATAGAGGGACCTAGGCATAGAAAAATGGGAACTTATCCGGGGGGCCCTGGGAAGTCAATTTCACTGAGGTAACCCCAATTGTGGGGGGCTACAAATATTTACTTGCTTTTATAGACACCTTTTCAGGATGGGTACAGGCCTTCCCCACTAGGAAAGAGTCTGCCTTAGTAGTTACTAAGAAACTACTACAAGAAATCCTCCCTCGAGTTGGTCTCCCTGGAACTGTAAGGTCAGATGACAGGCCAGCCTTCGTAGCAAAGGCATCACAGCAATTGGCTAGCTAACTAAATTTGCGATGGAAATTCCACTGTGCCTACCAGCCCCAAAGTTCGGGCCAAGTAGAGTGAAAAAATTGGACCTTAAGAAAGACGCCAGTCAAGTTAGGATTAGAAACTGATGGGACCTGTGTAGAACTTCTCCCCTTCGCTCTTCTCTGAGCCAGGTGTACTCTGTATATTAATGGATTCACCCCTTTGAAATTTTCTTTTGAAAACTCTCACCTTTAGTACCTAGAATAGAAGATGAGAAAAAGGCAGAACTGTGTAACTGTGTCTTACTTAAGTCTTTACAGGCCCTTCCAAGTATACAGAAAAAGATTTGGTCCCGGGTTTGTGCTGCCCACTTAGCTCCAGAGGACAGGCTTCCCCCACCAGTTTCAGCTTGGGGACTATGTGTGGATCTGGAAATTCTCTTCCAAAGGACTAGAACCCAAATGGAAAGGACCCTTCACTGTCTACTTGATGACGCCCACTACAGTTAAAGTAGACGGCATCCCATCATGGATTCATCACTCCCACATGAAGGCAGCATGAGAGTGGACATAAGTCTAATCCTCTGTTTCTTCCTTTTTTCCTCTTTAGCCCAGACATACAGAAACATACACCAGCCTAGAGTATAAGAGCTTATAGTAACCGAGACCAGTGAAATCATTGCCCAGAACGTCATCAGCCATGGTACTCTAGAGATCCAAGCAGACTTGTGCCCGCTTGTCAGAGAGCCCCTCACCATTGCAATGGCTGGACACCACCTTGGATCGTGATCCTTCCTAGGCAGAGGAGCATACTTAGGCCACAGGCGGGACCGGCTGTGGCATATTATTGGCTGAGAAAAGCCTCTTGGGAATAGAACACAATATTTTTCCTCAAGGACATTACTCAGGGATATCTGGCCGCATGGATAATATGGGACTTGGATGTGAAGACCAATGCCAATTTTTTTTGTGCTAACTGGGATTGTGAGACTATTTCCACTATGGTTAATTATAAAAATCAGAATGATGATCACTTTAGATTCATAAGGGGACCAAGCCCCGCCCCCCAACATGCTCTCTTAGGTCTTGCAGTCCTCTCATAATCACCATCAAAACTGGTAGCCCTGGGGAACGACACTGTTGACTCACAGGACAGACATTGGGTGTCAGATTATATAAAACCGGGTATGATTAGGATTACATTTTACTATACAGGTTAAGGACCCTCCCAGGAAGGCTAACCCTATAGGACCCAACAAACCACTTCTAGTTCTGGGACTACTCCAAAGTCTTACACCTAAGATAACTTCTGTTTCCAGAGCAACTCCAATTCCAGCTCTAGCCTCTCCAGGTAGTGGCCAAACAGCTATTAAACCCCAGGCATTCGACCAGCCACAAACAGAACCAGAAGGAGCGGTAATAACTATGCTAACAACAATGCACAAGGTATTACATAAGACCACCCCAGACATAGGGCAAGATTGCTGGTTGTGCCTAAACCCAAAACACCCTTACTATGTCAGAGTAGGAACTCCCCTAAACTTAACTGAGCTTAGCAGGCTAGAACTTCAAGTTGATTCACTAGCAGAAGCAGTCCTCCAAAATAGAAGAGGTTTAGAGTTATTATTCTTAGAACATGGCTCTAGGTGAAACCTGTTGCTTCTATGCCAATAACTCTGGAATAATTAGAGAAAACTTACTACTAGTATGAAGAAATTTAGATGCCAGGGAAAAACAAAGACTAGTATCAGACAACCGGTTTCATAAGATGGTCAATTGGTCACCATGGTTAACCCCCCTATCTGCTGTAGCTGGACTTTAATCCTCCTCCTCTTCCTATTAACTTTTGGCCCATGTTTCTTCAATTTCTTGTTTGCATATATAATGAAAAGAATTAATTCTATTAAACTTTTAGTGATATAAAATCGAGGCTGTGAGCAAATCTCACATAAAGAATCAAGGATCTGATTTTCTGCTAAGGCCAGTGGGGAATGTGCTGGCTGGTAAATTACTGTTTGGCTATCAGGGGCTGGCGGCTACAACATCTCTCCACCTTGTATATGTATTTGAGAATACCACCAGAGTGTATTTCATCATAAAATACTTTTCTCTGCTTTCACCTTGTGGACATATTGGGCATAGCATCTGAGTATGTCATAAAAAGTTATTCTGTAGTATCATGTTGTCATTTTTTTTTCTGAATGTCATTTGAGTTTGTGTTATTACATAGATTATTCTCTACTGGAATCTGGTGTGAATCTTGGGAATAAAAAAACATGTATGTCATAAAAAGTCATCCTTTACTGCTGTCTTGTGTTCATTTTGGAAAGAACACCCATGTGTGCAACACCGTAAGTAGTTATTTTCTGTTATGATCTGTTGTAAATTTTTGGAAAACACCCAAGTGTAGGTCATGCAAATTTAATTTCTGTGCCCATCTCGTGCACATGTTTGAAAAACACCAGTGTATATGATAAAGGGTTTTTTTTATCTGCTACCATCTGTTCGGCAATTTAAGAATAACACCTGAGTGTTCGTCATCATGACTATTCATTCACCGCTGCCACTTGATAGGCATTTGGGGAAAAACATCAAGTGCATGTCACCAAAAGTTATTTCTCCTGCTATACCATGAGTATTTTGGAAATAAAATCAAGGACCTGTTGTTATGAAGCTTTCCTCTGCCACCATTTTGCATGCATCTTGGGAAAATCACAGGAGTGCATGTCATAAAATTATTCTCACTGCTTTCTAGTAAGCATTTTGAAAATTACATGTCATCATGAATGTATGTCATCATAAAAATTAATTATTTTCTGCCATCTTGTGGGCATTTTGGAAATAATGCTCAATTGTAGGCCATCATGAATATTTATTCTCTCCTGTCAACTGGTGGGCATTTGGAAATAAAATCATAGCACATGTCATTAAAAGTTATTTCTACTGCTATCC